>QQSS02231113.1:0-10248 GCA_003687565.2 Craspedacusta sowerbii | reverse complement strand
GTGACTTCTACTGGAATTACTTCGAAGTCCTCACAGGGAATAAGAAGTTGAGACCGCAGATTGATATATCTGTTGGTAATATAGGATCTAGCTTTGTTTGAATTGTTGTCAGATGGAACAGTTAGCTCCACTACAGTTATTTTTTCTGGCAACGCTATTATGAGATCCGGTACAAGAAAAGAGAATGTCTCTGAAGGATGTGGTACAGGAACAGGAAGGTCAGCGTATAACTTTATGTTTTTTTTTTTATCTCGCTAAGGTGATACACGATAGTGTGTAGTACAGAGTTATGTCGCCACAGGAAGCGCTCTAATGCACACCTGCAAAAAGAAAACAGATGAAGCTGCGTCTGAAGATCCCCACAGAGCTCGCATTTTCTATCAGATTGACCCCAGCCCATTAAGTTCGATGCATTTGCAAGACTAAATATAAGGGCTCTGCGGCAAAAGCAGTCTATGTTGCTTGGAAGCTTTAAAGCAGCTAGTTGCCAGTTTTGGAGCGATTTGCTAGTGCAGACTTTTTGAACATGGGATATTATGGCACTTTGCTCTTTGAGTCTGCCAAACGCTACTGTTTCCTCCGCAATGTTTTTTTCCAATAAACGTTTTTTTTTTTGTCTCTGCCTTGACCAGGGATTTTGTTTTCGAGGTTTTGCTTTACCCAGGTACTTGTTAGCTTGTAAATGGAAAAGCGCCAAAGTAACTTGGAGTAGACATACTGTTGCACGATCTTGATTTTTTGTCGCGGCTTTATGGGCGTAAGATCAATCTTTGCCAAGTACTGTGTAACATCAGAGATTAATTCAACCTTCACTGAGTCACAATTCAAGGCAAAGTTGAATTGTTTTCCTAGATAAATAAAGCTTTTGCCATCGGCAACTGCAGGTACTCTTTGCTTGGAGATTTTAATGTTGGGCTGATATTGGATAGCACGAGATCCACACTTCTTAACACCAAAGGTATGACATTTATCGACGCCAATGTATTAGTCGGCCCAGGTCGACCACTTTGAGAATACGTTGCAGAGCGATTGATTGTCTGCTTCGTAGGCGGTCTTGGTTGCGGTGTCGTCAGCAGGCTAACAATTACGTTTGACCACGTTTTCGACGCAGATGGCAGCGCTAGCTTCCAGATGGCTTCCATAACAATTTTCTGTGTGGAGAGTTTGTTCCGTCATCTGGTGTATATTTTAATGGCCTGCCTTGCGCACTGGTACTGGTCAAAGAGAGTTTGGGAGCTTGTCGAGGTAGCCTTATGGATCTTCCAAACATCCCCGCTACTGGAATTCTTTAGGAGGTTCCTGTATGCGACCTAACACTGAGTATATCTAGTTAATACTTGTACGATATTAAACCCATATTTTGATTTCGGCAGTGTTAGGATCTCGCCTGATACTGCGACTTCCAAGATCCACGGGCGAAAAAACGGGAAGCAATGTTGTCCATATTTTGTTTCACCGAGGTTGTGGTAAGGTCTAAAATGGTCAAATCCCAGCTAATACTTGGGAGGATGAAACGGTGCAAACAACTTTGGTTTAATTTGTTTCGAACAAGTACCGACTTTTCTTATCCCAAACTGCACTTGTCCACGCGAATGGTCATGCCGCTCCAAGCACATCATTTTGCGAATGCGCTTAGGAGAATCTGGTTCTCGCTCTCTGTTCCTGAGATGGCGACAGCGTAATCAGCATATTGCAGCCAGTGTCTAGGAAGCATTAGTTTCAGATATAGGAATCCGAGTTGCTTATATTGCGGCCTGCTAACGTATGTGATAAAAGTGCGCATCATCGTGTTAAACAGTAATGGACTGAGACAGTCGCCCTGTAGGACTCCACGACCGACTTTAATGTATTCGGTAACAAAATTATCTGTGACAATGGTGACCGGAAAGTCATTGTATAAACTCTTTACTAATAGTTGAATATCAGAGGGAACAAGATGATATTGTACCACACATCTTATTAGGTTGTGATGCACCTCTCCGAACACATTTTCGAGATCTAGTAGGGTAACAGTGAGGCTCCCCTTGAGGCGCGCCTGGTTGATGATGTAACTCAAGTTGGCGGTGTGTTCAAAAGTGCCCGCTTTATCCAGGAACAAAGCCTTCCTGGATGTGGTGCTCTGTGTCACCGTTTTGAACTATGGGAACTGGTATATCCTGTCCCTTGTAAGGGACGTTAAGATTTTCAGGCAGACAGTCTGAAGAGTAATTTGCCAAAAGATTGCAGGGTTATCTGTTGTACCTGCTTTGTAAATAAGAATGGTAGCTCCCAAGGCATAGGAGTGGTTCTTTGTCTCCATGATTAACCGATGAGTGCTGTTACATGAGCGCGCAGGTACAGACAGCGCTTTAAGCAAATAACTGGTATTTGGTCCAGTGGACATGGTGGGTTCGACGATTTCATACGGCGAATTATTTTGCTTATTTCAGCATAGGTAGGTATGGCGCAGTTCAGACTGCTAGTCGGACAATTCAATTCTGGTATCCAGTGAGGTATAGTAAATTTTGTATTCATGGTTACTCTTTTAAACATATTGGAGAAAAGTTGGATGCAAGTTGTCGAATTAAAACTTGGAGTAACCTTTGATTTTATTTCCACAAAGCGCTTGCAGTAAGACCAAAAGCTTTTTCCTATCTCCAGTTATCTTAAGTTTCGCTACGTATCTCCGCTCATTTTCGTCGCTATTGTTGTGCTTCAGATGTTTAAGCAATTTTTTGAGCTGCGATTTTGAGTGTTGCGCGTACTTTTCCCTGAGTTTGGCATCAACCGTAATTTCATTTTTCTTCTTTGAGATCATAGTTACTGGCAAAGTAGTTGTAGTTCGAATATGCCGGCAGCTTCTCCGATGAGACCTTAGGCCTCTAAAGCTTTTGCACTTTTTACCGCAAGTGCAAGAAATATTTTCTGTATCTTTAACAAATTAGGGCATAGGGCAAAATGCGTTTGGCGTTGGGGAATTGGAGGAACTGGTAAGTTTTTTTGCTAATCATGCTGACTTTAATTGACCACGCAATAGAAAGCAGCGAAATCAAATAAAATGCGTCTTAGTAAATATTGAAATCACAGCTCTCGTTTCTCTGAAATCGGTTAAAATTGAAGGGTGTGTAATAACGTCGAAATAAGTCTAGGATGTAATTCTTTGGACACCCTTATTCTGCCTACGTAACCATATGAGTAGTAGTAAGGTATTTTATCAGACCAAAATTGGCAAAAAATAGGAAATGAGCGCAGTAGCTCTCCTCAATATTGGTCCACTATTAAGATATTCATGGGCGCAGATATTACTCCGTTGGTCTTCAACCTCATTGAGAATGATGTAAATGTTGTGGATGCAGCTAGAAAAGTTGATGTGTTCAACAAATGCTTCGATCATGATTTCCAGTATTCTTCCTACTTTGGATTTACGTACGGGCACATCTCTGTCTAGCCTAAAGCTTGCGCTCGAGAAAACGTTTATAATTATTTGATCTGTAAACCCTAACGAGGCTCACTTGAGTGACTACTTCATATTATTTTCACAGATTGCCTTCGAACCGGTTTCCACTGATCTATATTTAAGTACGTTAATGTTGTTCATATTCGTAAGAAAGATGGAAGAGGCGAAGAACCAAGAACCGTGACAGGTCTGCTTCTCTTCTCCTTGTTTTTGGTTATTCGAAAACCTATTAATGTCGCTTCATATGAATATTTAAACAATCACAAACTTCTATCGGAAAAGCAATCTGCCTTCAGAAAAACAGGATTCTCCTGATAATCAGCTGATGATTGTAAGTCATCACATATACACGGCGTTTAACGAATATCCCTCAATGGCAGTAAGCAGAGTCATCTTCGATATATCTAAAGTCTTTATGAGGGTCCTTCCGGGGTTTTCCCAAGATTCCGTATTTGGATCCTTATTTTTTCTAGTTCATATATATATGTATATATATACATACATATATGTACACACATATATATATATATATATATATATATATATGTTATATATGTATATATATACATATCTAATATTTATTCATATATGCAACTTAGTTGCAGACTTCAGAAGAGATAAGCGCATTTGATGATGATGTTTCTCTGTCTTCTGTTGTACATAACGCTCAGACCTCGTACGATAATCTTACAGATAATTTATTCTTAACTGAAACGTGGTCTCCCCAATGAAAGCAACTTCTGCACCCCTACTAATTCGCAACTTCTTAGAGCAGCAGGTGGAGGAAGGTAAGTACCTAATAGTAATATTTAGTAAAGATTCGCTCTTCCCAAGCCCTTTTAGCAAATTAATAACTTAAGTTATGAAAGGGGTTGGTTTACTGCGTAGCCTTTGAAATAAGGTCCCTACAGATAGCCTGATAAAAATTTGGCCCTTTGAGTCGCTTATGAGAACGGTCCTTGCCTAAGAAAATGTAGTTTCTCACTTTGGAACGTCGTCACTCACTGAATTGGAATCCACTTAATGCTAAGCCCCAAAGCTATATCTGATGCCAGGAAAGGTACCTCAGCTACCTTCGCCTATACTTAGACACCGTTACAGGCGACTTCTCGTACTCTGAAAAGTTATCTAAAACATGACACCCGAATTCTTGGTCTCTTCGGTTCCAACTAGATGCATGAGATACAGACTCAGGAGATCATTCAATTACACGCACTCTGGCTTCTGTACCCCAAATTTTAAAGTTTCGTTCTTCCCAGCAGTAATCGCGGACTGGAAAATGCATTGATCCGAAAAGTACTCCTTAAAAACACCTACAATTAATATCTATCATCAAATGGGCCTTCGTCTTCAAACTCAACTAAGGTTTGGGCTTAGTAGCCTCCGCGCACATAAATATGTGCTTAATTTGGGAGATATCGTGGACCCCAATTGCTGAATTTCATGGAACGACATGGAGGATACGACCCATTTATTGATCATATGCAGTTCCTTTGCTGCCCAAAGTGCCACCCAATGTGACACTAGTTTCTAGCGCATTAAGGCTTTCGGTATCGAATGTTTTTGCTGATGCACTGTGCAGAGATCGCCTGCATGGTCTTCGTGAGCGCGATGTGTTGTTACTAGAAACGTTCTTCGTGCGACCATCATGTTAATTGCAAGACATTTTGCTACATATCGTTTCGATCTAGTCTTCGGTCAGCTTAATTTCTTTACTTGGTTTTTACTATCATTTTAATCAATGCGTGTCCTGCGTGGAGTCGCAGTTTGTTTAACTCTGCTCACCTCACAGAGTTTTTGTTTTTCTTCATTGCTATGATTATTTTTGTTAGTTGCGATCATTTTAACTTTTTGGTTTTATCCTGTCGATTCTTTCAGTATGTCCAAACTTCATTTCCTTGAGGTCCTCGTACATCTCAAACGGACCTTTCTTTGAGGTCTTCTCTGGCCCAATGCGATGCGCAGAGTCGATGTCTTTTATAATTCAGTCGGTGATTTGTATAACTGCAACTGATATACCTCTACAAAGTACGGCGACCAGCTTCTACCAGTCGATTTTCTATTATATTTCTGTTTATATAGCCAAACCAGCTAGCAAGCGGCCATTTCCTGAATTCACCTAACGAGCAGCCATATTGTGAGCGCTTGCCGCAACCTCCGACCTCCTTTAAAACTCAAAACCCTATTTATTCATCTATGCTAATATGATGTGAGAAAAATTAAAGCAGATGTCGCTGCCAACTTGCATATTTTGCAAACTTTGTTGCAAGGGTCGAAGCGACAAAGGAAAGTAGTACATAAGTATGACTTTGAGGTCATTCGTATGAAGTATGCGCTTTGTTAATTCTTTGACACTGGAGAAAGATTTCCTGACAAGTTGAATTACACTACACATAAACATAGTATTTTAGGGAGAGAGCAAATGGCTTGTTGATTGTGTGAATGGATACTTCTCAAATTCTTCGATGCTCACGATTGAGGCAAACTGCTTGACCTTTTAGCTGCTTTTTTATTTCTTGTAGTCACGATGTGCGTTGCTGCGATGTCTTTATATTCGAAGAAGTTCAAGTCAGAGGTATTCTCATGGAAATGGAGCTACACGTTAGGATGGTGTGGATGTGCCCTGCATGGCACTGGAACCTTGGTCCTCGCCTCAATTGGAATGAAGCGTTGGGTGTCCTGAAGTCCAAAGCGCTGCAGAAATTCCTTAATTTGCGAAGTTGTCTCATTTGTTGTTAGCCGAGACACAATCTCTGCTTTTAATGATACAGAATACAACTTTACGCAATTGGTTCTACATAGTTAACCAACTGAACTATGAGAACTATTCACAAGCCGATAGCTGAGATTCAAATATAAGTAATGAAGGTTGTCCTATTTCAATAGTTACGCTAATATATCTAAGTGTCCAGGTTTAATTTTTTCTTGATAATATGTTAATTCACAACTTTCGGCATAACCCAATAAAGGCCATATAAATAAATATGTCCTAGACCAGGGGTGGGCAAACGACAGTTCGCAGACCAAATGCGGCCCGTCACACAGATTTTTGTGGCCCTAGGCTGCAAGTTAAACTAAAATAAAAATTAAGTAAATAATAATATAGGCCTTATAAGTCAAGACTATTGAGCCGATACAAATCTTTATTCAAGACTAGCTATGAAAGTGCGTCTGTCTTGCTCAATTAAAGCACATGCGTTGCTGCTCATGCACATTTGCGCAGTTTGATGCAGTCATGTTACGTGCGTTTCATTTTCTAGCCAAGTACAGTTATGGGTCCTGCAAAGAAACCCAAAGTTGATCAAGAATGTCGTGCTTGTAATGATGAATGGACGAATAAGTATTCTTCGTTAGTTCTTCAACCATAGCTCTATGTTTGTTGTGCCACTAGACTGTCGCAGTTTATAAGGAATATTATTTGAAGCGGCATCACCAGGCAAAGCATGGCGATTTCGGCGACAAATTGTCTGATGAAGAGAGAAGAAACAAAACTCCGGAATACCTGGAGAAACTGAAGAATCAGATGATATCTTCACTTAACAAAGAACATTGCAAGATTCTGCAAGAGAAGCTAGTTTTGGGCTGGCACACAAACGAGCAAAATGAAACTAACCGTTTTCAGATGGTGAATCTTTAAACGAATGCATCGTGGATTGCGCAAGCATTAACGACGCTTCAAAGGAAATTAGAGTTGTTCTCAAGGCAAGCTAGGGAGGAGAACTTTTACCAATTTTCATCATTACTAGGAAAGGAAACGGTAAGTACAACTGCCAGTAAAACATACTCTGTACTATTAGAAGGCTTGAAGGAGGAAAATTCCAAGAATTCGAAAGATTGGAGCCTGAATTAAATTTGCTGTGTGGTCCATTCACTGCAGACATTAATTCAGCACCAGAGGAGCTTCAGCTTGACGTTCAAATTCTTTGAGAGGTACTTCCCACTCTGTCTCATTGATATTTCTAAAAATCTCTCTCAAGTGTCAAATATTCATGCATTGATGATTCGCACAGATTTATTGCGTTATTTTGGTTCAACATTCATTTGTCAACAGAGCTTTTCGCTGATGCAAGTAAACAAATCCTAAATCACGACAATGTTAACTGACACAAACTTACATTCTTTGCTGAGAATTTCAACCTCTGACCTTGAGGCAAACTACAAATAACTTTTAAAGAATTGTGACCAATTGCATGGTGCTCATTAAATGCTTTTGGAAAATGCACTCTAAATTGAACCATGATGTACAATAAGCTAAACTGTTATGTGCATTATGCAATATCTAATTTGAATAAAAAACTATTTTTAGTAGTAATATTTATAAGTTTAATAAAGCTCGAAATATGGCGATTATAGTGAGGCCCTTCGTTGCCTGAAATTACGTCAAATTAGTCCCTCGGTCTGAAAACTTTGCACACCCCTGTCCTAAACGACCTAAACGACCGCAGATACTGGATAGTAGATTATATAATTTTATATTATATAATATAATTTACTACAAAATAATATATTGCACTATAATTTTATATAATATAACATAATTTTATATAATATAATATAATATAATATAATATAATATAATATAATATGAAATAATATAATGCAATATGAAATAATATAATACAATATGAAATAATATAATATAATATAATATAATATAGTATAATATAATATAATATAATATAGTATAATATAATATAATATAATTTAATATGATATAATATAATATAATATAATGTAATATGAAATGTTATTGTTATATAAATATAATATAAAATTCAAGTCTTAGAACGTAAAACGTCAGTTATCATTCCAAAAATGATTTTAAATTTGATTACATGCCAATCATTTGCGTCGAATGTTGTTGTTGCACACGGTGGAACTTTAATTGGCCCTTCTTGAACCCAGCATACTTTTCCGTCAATAATATGGTGGTACTTTTGGTGTGAGTTCCAGACGATGAATCAAGAAACCGCGCGTGTCAGAACATGAAAATCGATTGTCAATAAACTTAAAAAATGCCGATGGAAATTCTCTAATTTTGTCGAACCTTGCAAATAGATATCAAGGATACAAAACTATTAAATAAATCTTTTTAATAAATTTTTAGAACTTTTAAAATGACAGTTTCGTCTGCATAAAAAGTATAAATCTATGGAAACTTTTCAGAAGTTCAATATTTATAAATAATTTAAGCTCAATCTCGTGTGGGCTTTTGGTGCTGAGGTCAGGCCTGACGCCTTAGAACCGAAACGTAGATGACTTCGAGTACACATGAACCTGCGTGATTTTTTTTTATTTAAAAATTGCGCGATCTGCATCAATTTCTTTATATTATTTTTTGTTCCGATGGTACCTTTGGTTTGCGTACCTGATTTTGATTCTGATATGAACATAAATACGTTTGCCCCTTTTTTTTGTTTGTTTCTTTCCTATTGGAAAGTGAATATACATCACTGTCATCCTTATCTTTTATCTTTTTAACAGGGTGGTACTTTTTGAGTGCGTTACAAATTATGAATCCCGAAACCGAGTGTATAAGGACATAAAAGTCGATTTGCCCTCAACTTTAAAATTTAAAGGAAATGAAAAATAGAGCTTAGTGGAACCTTGCAAATGCACATCAAAGTCACAAAGCCGTTTAGAAGAATATTCAAAATCAAAGTTTTGTCTTTACTTTGAAATTTAACTTTAAACTTTTAGGCTGTTCAATAAAATTAATCTAAGAAAAATGTTCAGAACATGAACATTTTTAAATAATTTAAACTAAATCTGGTATGGGCTTGTGGAGAAAGATCAGGCCTGCCGCCTTAGAACAGAAACGTTGACGAGTTCAAGTCCACATGAACCTGCGTGATTTGAGTTTTGAAAAAATGGGACTAATCTGTATCAGTAATTCTTTATTATTTATGGTTCCGGTGGAACTGTAGATTATGAGTCCAGAAACTGCGCGTATTAGAGGACATTAATCGTCCACTATATGGACGTATAGGCCGAAGCGCGTTCGCTATAATGGCGTCCAATGCCAAACTTTATTAACGAAGCGTAACATCAGGTTGCTTGTAGGGTAAAGTACCGCGATGTAACGCATTCTATGGTTTCACTAGGATGTTTTAAGCATCTTTTCAGTCAAATTTTGAGACCGGGTCAACTAGATCTTAACAGGTAGACTGCTTCTTTACCAAGCGAATTCACTGCGTGGCAATTGTCGGAGAAACATGATCATTTCGTATTTAAAGTTACTAAGGGTTGGGCTTACCTTTGCAATTGTGTATGTCCCAAGCTATGCTGCCATAAGAAATATATGGATAAATAAATGCAAAGTATGATGATCTTAAGGCATCAAAGTCTAAAGACTTTCTTGCTTTACTAATGACTCCAATTTTCGCAGATACCTTTGTTGTCACTTCACTTATATGTCCTAGTCAAGTTTTCGTCCAAGGTGACGCCAAGAAACTTTGTATAATAGGCACAGTTGTGCATGTTCCAAGTTCGCAGCCGGATGCAAGTTGACAGCCGACGGAGTTTGAATGAAACTGTATTTTCCCACGCCACCACGTGGATTCCAGACAAATTCCACGTCTCACATTAAAAGGATAATTGGCATCCAGCGTAAGTGGCTACGTAGCGACAATAACGGCTGCGAACATAGATCCAGCCGATGTGAAATTTGCTGTTAATCAAGATCCAGCTGATATAGTGAAGCTGAACTAGCTGGCTAGTCCTCCAAAGAAATTCTATCAGCTGCGAACAAAGATGATGCCAGTTTAAAAGTTGCACTGGTTGTGAACTCAGATCGGCTAGTTTTCCAATGA
>QQSS02231102.1:0-10249 GCA_003687565.2 Craspedacusta sowerbii | reverse complement strand
TATATATATATATATATATATATATATATATATATATATATATATATATATATATATATATATATATATATTTGTTATATACGCAATTTATTAATTTAATTAAAACGTTAAACATCATCAGCATACATACTTAATTTACATTAATAATTCTTATATACGTACTTTCTGTCAGTGTTCAAGTGTTTATAACCGCATGCGCTTTTCAGGCTTTGGCCAAGCGAGTTAACGAGAGACATCTAGAAAAACTTGAAGAGATCATTAGAGACCTTCGTTCGATCTATCACACGCGCGAAGAAGTCGCTTGCTGGAGATTTTGGCGAGGGCATCGGTACGACGGGAAGGTGGAGAGTCGCCCGATAGGGAAGTTGATCGACCGTTTGACACGTGATCAGCTGACCAGCAACTTGCTGAGTCTCAGCAAAATTGATGTCGGGGTCGTTTGAGGGCGTTCGGGTCGAGACAATCATCGACGTCATCAGGATGAGACCCGTTAAAGAAACAGCAAACCTTTTGGAAATTTCGTCGTTCCGTCTCACAGGCGAAAGAAGCACCAATAAGAACATTATTATGTACACTGTATTGTATATTTTTACTGCGTTTTATATGTATGTAAATGTATTATATATTATATATAAGACTAAAATATAAAATATAATGTATATATCTAAATATTACCATTGAAAAGGATTAATTATTGTAAGCATTTAATAGCATTATATTATGAAATATGATAAAATGCTATCGAATGCTTTCAATAATTAGTCCTTTTTAATTTTAATATATAGATATATACATTATATTTTATATTTTAGTCTTATGTATAATATATTATACAGTTATATACACATAAAATGCAGTAAAAAATATATAATACGGTGTACATAATAATGTTCTTGTTGGTGCTTCTTTCTCCTATGAAATATAATATAACACTATTAAATGCATAATATATAAAATAACAATAAATAATTATAAAATATATATTATAATATCTAAAACTAGCAGAAATTTTGACTCGTCTTCAGTGCGTTTACTAGCAGTCAGTCCGGCTATAGTTAGCTTTACCCTCAGCTAACCATTCTTGATGGTCGTTTACTACCCACGCCCTTGCTGTAAGGCTATTCCCGTTTTCATAACAAATGAACACCATCAGTATATTAGCACGCTACATTATGCTAATAAATAATTTCCAATTCGAATTCCAATTCCAATTCCAATTCGAAAAACTGAGTCACGAAAAAGCAGCCGGCGAAAAGAATTACGGTGAACAATTCCTTACGAACCACGACAACATACTTCCAAAAGGACGACAGTTTTGCAGAGAAGTCGAATAGGTTGACATCAGCACATGACGTTCTAGAACGCAGCAAAGGACATCGAAAAGTCCTAGGTGGAAGTTTTCCAGGCAGTTGATTGAAAATCGCAGCTGCAAAGGAAGGGCGGGAACAGACAACTGAAGTGCCCAAACAGCTTTACGGCAAGGGTGTAGTAGGGTAAATGCAATAATCTAGAAAAACCTCAGAATTTCACAACAGAACTATTTTAAATGAGGTTTTGTTGGAAAATCCTACAGATTAATGGCCATGCTCATTTGCGAATTTCATGGAATATCTGTGCAGTGAAACTCATACGCTCCGGTGCGCAGCTGTATTTAGCATGCCATTTGAAAGCTCTCCAAATAGTGATACATCTAGTGCCTCTCATATCAAAATACTTATGGAAACAATTAATGAATCTTAACCAATAAAGCCAGTGCCAGCAGCGAAGTCATGCATTTCTAAAGATATTTCATTGTGTAACAGAGGATGCGGAGATAAAAGATCAAACAGATATAGGATATGCAGAAGATATTTTAAAGACCAAGCAGAACTCTGCCAAACTCGATATGCAAACTAAGGCACACGCTATCGCTATCTATTTATATGTGCCGTAAATTAAACCCTGATTGCCGTTTTTATGACATGTGCCTGTTCGAATATCTTATTGTACTCAAATTCAAGTAGAGATATTTTCGTCACGTTTCCAATAAGTCGATCTCGCGGCGTATGTTCCATTGGAGCGCATGTGTGGAAGAAATGCTGGCTGCAATAAATTCATTTTTTGTTTATCATCCTGACCTTGCTCAATTTTTGCGATGCGCATGCGTTGCGATGTCTCGTAATCTTTATCAATTATTCACCATAGTCACATAATTTATTTGTCACTGATACTTACAGCACAACTTCTCTGCTCGCTTAATTACGCCAAAACACTTTCGCCATAGGGATGCTTGGACAACATATTGGTGCGGTATTACTTGCGCGTACATGCCCTGTTTTCTCAAGCTTGTAAATTTTTGGTTTCAAGTTTCAGGGTTGATGGTCACATCTGTAAAAAAATGCAGCTATCTGGCTGGGTAGGACGGACATTCAATGTTTTCAAATTTCTTTAGCGTCTTTTAAACTGGCAAATGGTGCATGCCAGTCATCCATATATCTGCAGAAAAACTTATTCTCTGAATGCCTTTTTCTATTAACTGCGCTTCCGCTCACCGTTAGCATTGGCTTAACAAGCTAACTTAAACAACTTTAATTTCTAGTGTAGAGCCTTCAAACTCAAATTAGCGAGCGAGCGAGACTTAGCCATCTCTGTAATGACACACGCAGAGCGGAAAGCTTATATGTAGCTATTGGTCGCCTATGAGTTGCTCGCGAAAAGTCTGAACATGAAAATCTGCACCACAATAGCATCGCTCTTACCCTTTTCAAGAAGACGGGGTCATGGGTTTCTTCCTCGGTGCTTCTTCCGTTCATTCCCTGCTTCAGTCTTTCGGTTCTGACTTCCATGGTTTAATACCTTTTTCTACAAAATGCGTGCAAACCCGTTAAGTATGGCCGCAAAAAAAGTTTTCGCTCCAACGCCGCTCGACTAAGCTGTTCAAACACAACTGGCCAAATGAGTATGCTTGCTTGTTAAAGAAAGAAACTCTAACTCCCCCACTTCACGTCTATAAATCGGATCTCTCAGAAAGCCCCGTCTGGCTAATGACAAACACTTTCTAGCACACGTTTCGACAAACGCAGCCCTCTTAAAGCAGACGGGGATGAAATTTTGCGCACGCTTCATGCAGTATACGAATTCCACCTGCGTTTTAATTCTCTCGCTGTTATTTTTCTTTTAACAAAATATATAGTTGATAATTAAGAGTACCAGGAAGAAGATCATTAGAGCATGGCTTGGACGACACGTTGCAGAAATGTTTACATTTTTCATGACTTTGGGGATGTTTCTATATAAGTCTGATCTGATGTGCAACAGTGGGCAATCCTGATCGAGAAGGCAAGGGCATCTTCTTAAAAAGTGGACCTATTTGCAGTTTTCTCCACGTTTTGTATTTAACTTCGATGCTCGAAGGCTTCGTTTTGGTGACCTTATCCAGTGAGGCGTCAAGTTCGATCCGCATTAACATAATCCCTTACAGCGTAGAAGGTGGCAATATTTGCGATATGTAGTCACATCGCCCGGGTAGCTCAGTTGGTAGAGCATCGGACTTTTTATCTGAGGGTCAAGGGTTCAAGTCCCTTATCGGGCGGTACGGGTGGAGGTTGAAAGCAATTTATTATTAAAAAGAATCAACAATATACAACAGAACAATTTGAAGTGTACATGTTCGTTACTTAAGATGTCGCTAATTCTTCGAGTTAAGCTTTGACCTTGCGATTTTTGTGCAGCATTATGCCACGTGCTCTGGTAGGAAAATCTAGTTTTCAGATTCCAAGTTGGTAGGCCTCGTAAACAAACAAAAAAACAACAATAACAAAGCTCTAGAAGCAAAAACAAAAATTACTCGATTGGCAAACAGGGAAAACCTGAAATGCTGCAGGCTAAAGAATAGCATAGTAGGCCCTTACAACACTTTCGAAGCTTTGCCGTCTAGACACTAATCTCTGTATTTGGAGATTAGGTCTTTTACAGTGTGCTAAAAAAATTGCACCCACGTAGAATTCCGACAACCCGATATCCCTCCCGATACAACAGAGACCATCCGATCTCAGATAGATCTTTCATTTGCGAAAGAAAAAAAAGGTTTTAAAAAATGCAAATTTGATTTGCATGGAAGTGACACCAGTTCGAAAAAAGTCAATCAGCGCTCGCATGCGTTTATTCAAGCGAGGACCGTGCAAGTCCGCTGGTATTGAATTCCACAGACTCCGAGCACGCAAAAAAAAAAAAAAAGCACGAGATGTACCTAGAGACAAGTAATAAAACAATCCACGGAAAAAATGCCGCAGCAATTTTTTTTCCGGACTTTCTGGAACATGCCAGTCTCGCTTTAAACCAAGAAAGCAATTCATAAAGCGTGCCAAGAATTACATCAAACATCGAAGCATCGAAATTTCACCTCGACGTCATCACAGGTCTCGGTCCGCGTACAAAGAGCTATCTGGGAACAGAACAAGGGGCACTTATCCATGAAATTCCTACCCCCTCAAACGTCTAACACCAGCGCAATAAATCCAACGGCACAAGAACACGAGCAAGCACATAACAAAAGTAAAACCCCAAGCTCTGGAGCAAAAAACGTAAAAATGAACCTGAGCGCGATGGCGCGGGGTCATCTACTCCTTGTCAGGTTTATCTTTCATGTCTGTCCTCCTATTCGTCAGATTATTTTTTTCGTTGGGGGCCAGGTTTATGGTTCATCAACAGAACGAGCCTTTCGGGATACTTCGGGGAGCCACGCTTCACGGGCAACTGCGAGGGTCCGGTCATCGCGAATACGACAAGGCCAACGTCAGAAACAGTTACACGCGCTCTAAAACAGCCGAAGACAGAATGATCAAAATCAAAGGACACATGTTCAGAGGATAGCCAGGGTGGGTGCATAACAGCGAGGGTGCGGGCAGGGTGGGGTGGGAGGGGTGTCGTGCGGTTGCGAAAGCACACGCGGAAGTAGCAGGACTAAGCCGCCGATCTCTCCGGAACTCCCAGCATGACGCACCAGCACCCAAAGAACAGCATATTTAGCGCAATGCAGTCAGCACTTGCCTCTTGTCAAGGACGAAGACACTTAGCAAATAAAAAATGACAAAACATAAATTTAAATTAGGGAGATGCGTTTCATCGTTATATAGGAATTATCGCTTTTTGAATGAATGCAAATATTGTCGAGATAATGCGCTTGCTAAAGCTCGTCAGCGGGAGGGGCGGGCACAACACGCTCCTTCTTCTGAAATCCACGATCTTCGAGCAGTTTTACGATTTCCTCCGTCTCCAAGGTGTCCACCTTCAAGCGCTAAACGATTAAGAAAACGATAAGCTAACATGAGAGAGGACATACGGCAAAACAGCCTTTGGAAGACAAGAATAGCCAGCGGCGGATGAAAACCAAAGAAACGGATGGCAAAAATTGGCAAGATTTACAGGGCAAATAAGATATGGATTGCAACAACCACATAAAAGGAATCGAAAAACAAGTTTGGTAGGTCAGAGAACTTGCCACATTCTACTCTACAATCAAGTGAGCAATAAAAAGTCCATCCCAGATTACCACAGGCGATTACATTATGCTAGCACATAGTTCCAGCACGAAAGGGGCCAGATCACCATTGCCATCCCAAGAGGGGGATCAAAGGGATATATTATTCAGCCTCCCCAATTCAATCACTAATAGACACTTCTGAAGTCACCATTAGCTCCTAATTACATCCTGGTAGTTCCTAAACAAACCTTAATGCTTTGTTGACAGGTTCCACTCACAGGGATCCTAGAGATTAGCATGCAATATCCAAAAAACACGACCAGGTATCCTACCTCAACGACTGGCCCGTTCTTTTCATGAAGAAAGACAAGCTCAGGATCTGCTCCATGGACATACAAGACCTCAAAGTTCTCACTGGCAGCAAATTAAGAATCACTTACATAAACAGAACAAGGATCAAAGAGCTCAGAAGCTATTAAAAGAAAAACTGATTCATAAACGATACAACCTTTTAAAAATTTGTAAGAAACAAAATACTTAAGAGTATGCACAGCTGATATTGGAGTATCATATATTAAGCAGTATATTATTCTTCACTCTCCATCCTCATCAGATACAATTGATAGATCAGAAGGTGCAATAACATTGAAGTGACAAAGACTGCTGATGACTGAAAACAACAACGCAGTAGCACAAGCAGCATTTCGAAAACAGAACGCAAGAGTGTAGGATACAAGTCTGGAGCATGATTATTGATGAAGGCCTTCACCTGCAGAAAAACCAAAAGGCAAGTAACAGCACAGCATTGCTGTCTTGTTCAAATTTACAGTGGAATGTCCAACAAGGAAAAACATTAAAGAAAACAAGTTAAAGAAACAATGATAGACAAACACACAGACTTTATTGTGCAACTTCTCAGCATCCACTGGAAAAAGCAAACCACAAGAAACAGCAAACATTTGCACGAGAACAGCAAACATTCACACTCAAATCAAAGGTTCTGATCATGAAGCAAACTCCAATTATGCATACAGATACAGTCAGTAGGCACATAATACCTTAGGAAGGCGATTCAATCGTCATCCACCACAAGTCTAAGAAAAGATAAACAGAAATAAAACATACATACGGTTTTATAGGCATCACTATCTATGATAGTGGAGAATGAGACGGAAATAGGATACTCCGTCATAATCGGAAACCAGTTTTCTAAACTTCCTAAATTTGAACTGGCTAATTTGCCAGCTAACTATGCAAACAAAAGCTTACGCGAATGTGACCGAGGCTAACACTAATCAGAAAAGTGTCATCATACTTACATCTAACCTGGCATACTTGAAATCCTGCCCATTCGTAGCGCTTAACGCAAGAACGGCGCAAAACCCAACAAATAGTAGGATCTTCATGTCCGCAACTCGGAGCTACAACACTGGCAGGAACGTTGTGGACTAGCACGCTCAGGCCAATCCTGAGTAATTACCGCAATTTACTACGTGGCAATTGAAGCGCTGGGCCAACCAGCTTTTGTCTGCCTAGCCATATCATTTTGATTTAAAATCCCCCATTAAACATATTCCATCTAGTGTTAACCGATTTTCGATTCAGAACTATTCGATACAATGAAGCAGCTGACAATATTTTATGCGCTACTTTAGTTTCTGTGTTCTGCAGGCGTCAACGCTTAAAAGGGTTTCGACCGGGAATCCTTAAGTAACTGGTTAAGTCACGCATTCAGCTTTTCCCGTCATGCTTTGTACATTTTCGCGATTTCAGTTTGCCGGCCGACCCCGATAATTGGCATGACATCGAGAAAAGCTACAATGTGCAATGTGCAAGTTTGTCATGGTCATTCTTCAAGTTTCGGGACATCAAATCCTGAGTTTGGAAAGGCTTGTGTACTTTGTCAACTGCGTAAGTGCGATTTTGAAATTATAATGCTTTTGTTTTGTTTATGGTGGATGTGGGCAAGGCCTGCTTAGGGAAATAACAAATAAGCGAAAGAACGTAACCGACAGGAGAACTAACTACTTCCCTAACTTTGCAGTCGTTCACGAATTGAAGAAGTCTAACCCCAACCCTCCCTAAGTAGCATATATCTGCGTGAAAGTGAAATACAGGTTCTTGCATAAATCTTGAAAAGCAAGGGATCGCCTTGCATTTACTAACAAATTTATGACCTAAACTTAAGTTTCTTAGCCAAGCTACTTAATGATGGGCTTTGAGATCCATACCAAGTAACTTGATACACTCGTCCTTGCTTAAGACGCAAAACCTCCAAAACCAGGCGTTTAAGGGATTCCCAATGAGTTTTATGTAACTATTTGGGTAAAGTTACAGACCCACTTACTGCAAATCACAACTACATGGACACGACAGCGACTCACATACGCACAGTTGCAAGCCCTAGGGGTCTGCAAGAGCAAAGAACCTAAAGAGCTTCGGAATAACGGCCGACCAATATCGCTTTGGTAAGTGATAATAAAATCATGACCTAAGTTAGATAGCCGTCTGATGAGAGCTCTATTAATGTTGCTGCCTGTCGAATAAAACCTATTCAATTCCAGCTAGGTTGATGCTCAACAGCTTCATTGCTATTCACAACATTCTTGCGTGATAAAGCGAAAGGGCATTTTGAAGCATTTAGATTTGTGGCCCTGCCTTGCATGGTGATAAAGACATTGTACTGTGGATAATTGCTTTCAATCAAAAATGGACGCACTAAGGTCCCGTTTCTATGTAATGAGGATTGCGACACGTTTGCTCTACACTCGTTCTGTTAAAACTGTATGCCAAGCTATAAAGCAAGAGTCCAAAATCCCTGGATGCACCATGAGAGTGACGGAAGCAAAGGCTATGCTGCATGCAGTTGACATTACCCGTTTTACAACAAACTCTAGTGCGAAATTTCAATGAACTAAGTCGATGTGTGCTGAATCGAGTTTTGCTTGATGGAGTGAGCGCTAAAACATGTCCCTGTGTTGTCTGTGGACAACATGGGCAAACGGCCAGATAATGTGGACCAACTAGGAGACCCACCAAGGGATGGTTGGTGGGCAAGCAGGGTATGTGACAAATTTTTGTGGCTGCCGGTTTTGCGAACTTCTCAGGACTGTTAGCCTCAGGACAGTAAGCTTCTGGCAGTAGAGTTGTCAAATATTAAAGCGAATGGTCAGGATCTTGTTTCTTCCAAATTCATCATGTACTTGGGGGTTTATATAGATGAGCAGCTAGCTGATGAAACCCATCACAAGATTTTGTCATGCAGTACAGACTTTTACCTAGGTATGGAGTAAATTGACACGTCCCCTTGTCACCCAATCATAGAGTTAGAATGCACTTCTTAACAGTGAATATTCCCCCCTCAGTTTGATAGCTAGGTCTGACAAGTCTTTACTGTGGCCATTATAAAGACTTAATTTGAGAGCATGTCGTTATCCCTGATTTTGCAGTGATTGCATCATATCTATGGATTTTTAATGATTTTTTTAATAGCAAAGTTTATGATTTTCTTTGCAGTTCTGGCTTATTGCGAAACGATTTTCTTTAATTTTCTTGATTGCCTTTTCCAGGTATGTCTTCAAAGTCTGTAAGCATCAGAAGTCACCAAGCAATCAAGAATTTCTTTCAACCAGCAAATTTATTGTTGTGTCAACATCAATGGTTAGCTGTTATAACGGAAGTGGATCAATAAGTGGATCCTCCACTGAATCCAACAATCTTTAATTTTGCCAAACGTAACATTTTCTAAAATTGAGGATTGCAGTTACTAGTAGGCAGGTGTGGAAACCTTTCTTTCTATTTAGATTCTGTCGTAGTGCACAATTTTGCTTTATGTTTGCAGATGCCTATTTGAAAGAAGATGTACTGTTTTTTTCTTTTTGTTTTGCTCATGCCTGTTCTGCTGGTGCATGCTGCAAAGTCTTGTGCCATTCATTATGCCACAATGAGTGCTAGTCAGAAATTTTTCACTCAAAAAAAAATTTTAAGAGCACTCAATTTGTAGATAAGTTACTAGATAACTCCCAGCTTAATGAACGAAGCGTTTATATTGTATAACTGGATCTACTTTCACATTTTTGAAGCCTTTTTTACTTAATGGTGTTGTCCTTTAATCAGTTTTTTAGCATTAGGATTTAGAGATTATATATCTGTTATATTATTTTAGGACGAGACTGCAGCGAAGTTGATAGCTGATTTATGTTCAAAGTACAACAACTCATATATAGTGCTCCCACATGAAGCAATGTCCCTCGAAGACCTGTGCTGGAAGTAAACAGATGTGCTGTCACTGTAGACATTCAACAGTAGAGTATGCTGTTATATTTAATGTTGTTTGGTAACTCTTTTTGTAGATCTGCACGTTGTTTTCGAATTGTTTTGGCGCATTCCATTTTCACAAATCAATGTTTTGTTTTCCATTCCTAGACTTTGGTTGACTCATTCATGTTTTTTTGCGGGTTTGTATCTGAAAACGGTTATTTTTCAAGATTTTTCTGCATTTATAAAACTTGCAGTGAAATTCGTTTTCTGAAATTCCAGAAAAATGGCATCTGCAAATTTTAGATTTTTCCAATTCTTAGGGTACCGCGCATAGGTTTAAGTCGGAATAGTGTTCATTATTCCTGTTGCTAATCATATCTGGATATAATCTTTACAATTGAATTGAAGAACTTTATGTCTGTCTGTCTGTCTGTCTTTATGTCTGTCTGTCTGTATGTATGTATTTATGTATGTATGTATGTATGTATGTATGTATGTATGTATGTATGTATGTATGTATGTATGTAT
>QQSS02231091.1:0-10249 GCA_003687565.2 Craspedacusta sowerbii | reverse complement strand
ATACATACATACATACATACATACATACATACATACATACATACATACATACATACATACATACATACATACATGCTAATTATCCATGTTAATTAATACATACATGCGTACTTGCCTTGCTCTAGTTTTTGCAGTACTTAAAGTTGGAATTATGTACTTGCGTCAAAAGTTAGGAAATCGACAGATTTACCTGCTTTAATGCGCTGCTTGAAAATTCTATTTTCAACTTAGTGAAATTAGTTGTGTTCCGTCCCTCTGGAGGCCTTTTCCCGAGAAAAATCTTGCCCTCCCACATTTTTCGTTGTCTGGTTGTCACTGACTGTGCTGTGCAATCTCCTACACTCATAGTACACGATCTGTTTAGGTCTTGCTCGGTATTCCACTGGTGATTATGCCTTGATTTATAGACCTAGATTTAGTCTTGAATGGCGTCTTTCAAGGCTCGGCTAGTTTGGTCGCTTTGCCTTTCGGGAGCCGTGTATCTAGCTCTCAACACGACTGTATTTGGAGCTGGTTCGCTTGGTATGCTTCTCCTGTTTCTCTCCGGAGATTTGAAGTTCTACTACTTGTGCGCGAAAACTCTACCTAGAGATTTATGGTAATTATAATCTGATTTTAAATGGAAAGTCTAGTTATCGGTCAAATTGCTGATATTGAACGCCCACTCAAAGCTCATGGCCTCTGTTTTGAGTCCGTTGTTTTTAAGGTAAGCAAACTTGGCCTTGCTGTCTTTGGAAGCGAATCGTACATTGTACAAAAGGCCAGCACCTTGACGAAGGCACTTTTTTGCCTGCTTAACTTTCTTGTTTAGGGGCCTTTATCACCTTAAGACTCATACTTGGCACATGGCGTCCATGTTGAAGCAGGGTAGAATACTGGTCGATCTCTTCCAAGATTACGCCAGAAAGAATCCAGATCGAGTAGCCGTCATTTCTGCCGACGACAACACAAAAATAGCCTTCCGAGAAATGGATGAGCTGATTGACGGCATCGCTGCCATCTTCTACGAGGAGGGCTTTCGACATGGTGACGTTGTCGCCTTGCTCATGGAGAACACTGTGGAGTACATAGGCATTTGGCTTGGACTCTCCAAAATTGGCGTTGTCACCGCTTTGCTTAACTTCAATCTGCGAGAGGACAGTTTGATTCATTGCATTCAGGCCGGGAACTGCAGAGCTGTTGTTTATAGTGACTCGTTGGCAGGTACAAGACTACTGCGTTACAATTATTTGCTGGAAAGGTTGCGATTTTGAAATTTTTTGGACCTACGCTTAACTATTCTTTTTGCTTTCAGGGCAGGTCTTGGGTTCCTAAATAATACCACGCTGTAAAATTCTTTAAAATGTCATGGATTTGCTTTTTAGGGATATTTTTAAAATTTATTCCTTGATTTTGGCTTCAAGGTTTACTTCGTCTCTTTATTTGATATTTAGAACCTCTGTCTGCAGTTCAGCATAAATTAAGTCATTCAACGCGATATTATTGCTTCGGCACTGGTACGACTGTCTCCAACTGCCTTCATCTTCCTGTTCTGCTGAAGTCCGCCAAACCTGGATCTGTGCCTAAAGGTCTGCCGGTTTCGCTGAATGGTAAGTGAATGTTTGCGTGGTAATGTGAGTTGAGATTGCGACTGCGTTCTTCTTGTTCATGCTGCTTTTCCTCTCGGCCATCGTACGTGTTCGTTCGTTGCAGATCCGATGCTATACATCTACACGTCAGGAACGACTGGGCTACCGAAGGCTGCAGTCATCAAAGGGATTCGGTGAGTTTTTTTGTGCATTTTCTCGATCCTTGATATGTGTGAGTCATAAAGATTCATTGTAATAAATAAGATTCAAGGTACCTGGCGTAGTCTTCTTCTAGGGAAGTTTGTTTTTGTTGTTAGCAAGTTTCCTTCTTCAATCGCGACGTTTCTTGCTGCGGAAGCATGCCGTTTGTGTGATCTGCTTCTTACTTTGCCGCCTACCCTTTGCGTTGCTGTTTAGATACGCAGGAATGGGCTTCATGATTGCGAGATTATTTCGCATTACTGAAAAGGATGTCCTGTACTCTTCCCTGCCGCTGTATCATAGCAACGGCGGGATCGCACTTGCGGGTAGTCTTCTTTTCAGAGGAGCAACGATGGTTGTCCGAAAAAAGTTTTCCGCTAGTCGCTTCTTCGAAGACTGCCACACGCACAAAATCACGGTATGTGTGGCCTCAGACTTTCGAATGTGATCGTTTTTGGCGTGCCAGTCTTGATAGAAGCATCCTTGATTGGTCGACTTGCTTGGCATAATCGCTCAGTTTAAGGTGATGGAAACGTGAGGGAAACACCCGTGAAGACAGTTCGTACGTAGTCGAATATTGTGCGGCTTCATCGTGTCTCCGATATCGGTCGTTCCCTTTCTTAGGTTGTGAACTACATCGGTGAAACGTGCAGATATCTACTTGCTCAGCCTCCGGGCAAATATGATAGAGATCACATGGTTCGTCTGGCCACTGGCAATGGATTGCGGCCTTCGAACTGGATTGAATTTCGGAAGCGCTTCAATATCTCTCAGATCGGAGAGTTTTACGGCTCCTCAGAAGGCAACACAAACGTCTGCAATACGCACAACAAAGTCGGCGCTGTTGGCTTTGCCTCCATCATAGCACCGAGTCAAATTCCTGTCAGCCTGGTTCAAGTCGATGACGAAACCGAGGAAGTGGTGAGGGACAGCGAAGGACTGGCAGTGCGCTGTAAGCCTGGACAGGTTGGCGAGATGGTTGGACTCATCGTGAGAAGTACGTGCTCGCAATGTTAAGGTCTGCTTTTTTTTTCCTCGACTCATCTCGCTGTCAACGAAACTCAAGACGCTCGCTTCGGGAAACTGCGTGTTTATGTAAAAAAGGTTCGCTGCATGGCTGCTAGGGTTTCTCAATAGCATTTGTATCGGCTAGTTGCGGGAAAATTTTCACGGATAACTAATTTTGGTAGTTTTTTGTTTATCCAGATTCATGTTCTTTAATGTTTTATCTTTATTTGTCGATTGATTTATTTATTTTAAGACGAAGTGACGCCGTTCCACGGCTATGTGAACGCCGCAGCGACGCAGAAGAAGATCGTCCGCGATGTCTTCAAGAAGGGCGACACGGCGTTCCGATCGGGCGACCTTCTAGTCCAAGACGAGGAAGGCAACTTCTACTTTCGCGACCGCACGGGGGATACCTACCGCTGGAAGGGGGAGAACGTGTCGACCAACGAAGTGGAAGGGTTGGTCAGTCGCTTCCTGCACTTGACGGACGTGGTGTCGTACGGCGTGGATATCCCTGGCACGGAAGGTAAGGCCGGCATGTTGTGTATAGCTGACCCGGATCGTGTTGTTGACGTGAACGAGTTGCACTCGCAGCTGTGCAGCGCACTGCCTTCATACGCTCGGCCAATCTTCATTCGCATTGCTACTCACGTGGAAACCACGTCGACGCACAAGCTAGTGAAAGGGAGCTTGAAGAAACAGGGTTACGATCTGCTCCAGTGTCGAGGCGATGATCTCTATTATCTTGATTTGAAAGCAAACAAGTTCCAGCGTTTAGATGCAGAAGTTTTTAAGAGTATTGGTAATGGCAACATAAGGTTTTAGGTGGTATATTTTTTGGATAGAGGAATTTGTAGGACCTTATGTAGAATTTTTTGTGCTTGCCTGGGGAAATTATCAGTATGTGGGCTTTAGCTAGCACACCAGGTTTTTTATGAACTTTGCGTGCTCTTCTAACGTGTGCTTATAGAAAGGACTTTGAATGTTGGACTTTAAGTTTTCAAACTGCGACTAATTGATTTCTTACTTGAACCATAAATTTCAGTTAAATGCTGCTGTGGTTTCAAGTAGTAATATTTGTAGGATGACATATAAGAATCATACACGTTTGTTGTTTACTTGAACCTTTGATACACCAGCTGTCCTTGCTCGTGTATCCGTGAAAAGGAACCTTATCGTTCACTGGCCTTCGTTAATCGCGTTTGATAATAGGTTGGCGTGTGTGTGTGTGTGTGTGTGTGTGTGTGTGTGTGTGTGTGTGTGTGTGTGTGTGTGTGTGTGTGTGCATCCATCGAAATTGCGAGATTTTGCACTGATGATAACAGCTGCTAGCACGAGAAGACTTATGTTTTAGGCAAATGGGTAAGTAGAATATCAGAGCTGAGTCATGCATCTGGCATTCGTATGTCCCAAATGAAGCCTTTTTCTTTCCCCGTCCGGGAAAACCCTCAGCCGCCATGTTGTCTGGTTTGTATTCTGTCCGATAACACCGTATTCAATTCCGTATCCTTCCTGTACGGGGACTTTTCGAATCGTCGTGGGAAGATTTGTGGATTGATTTTAGTGCATCTTTGTGATATTCGTATTTTGATATGATTTCGTCTCGTCTGAGTTGGTTGTCTTAACTGCGAGTATTGTGCTGCAATCGGCGCTTTTATCTCGTCTTCATTCTTGTCTCGCTTTGCGCATGGCTTGTGGTAAGCTGAGTAGAAACATAGAGGTAATCTTATTAACTGTATATAATATAGTTAATAGGGTAAATAAAAACTCTGTGAGTAGCACATACCTATTCTATTAGCGCGACACTTAGGACTTGTCACGAGGTAAGTAATTCAGTTTAAGTCTTCTTTACTTTGTTTGAGCGCTCAAATTAATCGACTTGTTTTAGCTGGAATTGAATTGTTGTAGCTCGTCCTTATCCCTACTTTTATTTTATTTGCCAGTCTTATCTCTATTTAGAAATGTTTTTATTTTACTATAAGTAATAATCCAAATAATTCTTCTGAAGAAGTGCATGCTACGTATTTCATGTTAAAAATGTATACATGTTGTCATTTTTGTATTATGCTAGTGAAGCAAATCATTTCAGTTATTTCTTTGCTCTAATTTATCATGTCTTTCAGCACACCCTCCAGCGAGACCGACCCCCCCCCCCTTCAACTAGCCCTCACCATCCACTGCTTTGAAGGAATTACTGAATAGTTTTGCGTACTCCCCTTCCAGATTGTGCTCCTCTCGAGCTTCGTGGACGTCTATGCGCAGAGCATGCCCAACTGTCGATGACTGGCCAGACTTAAGAATAAGGCTGGGCTTATAAAAAAGGCTAGGTTAAGGAATAAGACCAAGGTTTAGGAATAAGGCTAGGCTTAATGAGTAAGCATAGGCTTAGGACTAAAGCTAGGCTTAGGGTTAACTTCATGCTTACCGTTCCCGACGTCACAATAACATCTGGCACTACATCGTTTGGATCTTTTGGCTACCCAAATCGATTGCTCTGTGTTTTGTTGTTGTTTTTGATTTTTTGTAAATAAAAGAACGGGAGAAAAACAACCTTTTTCCTCGATTGACGTCGATCTTAAGTGACTGTTTCCGTTGTTTTTAAAGGTGGCGATAGAATTTTCTAGAACGCATTGTAATAATAAAAAAAAGACCTGTAGGAGCTACCTTGCGCTCACGTAAGCGTCACTTAATGAGAAACGAAAAATAAATGGTAAATAAAAATAATTGCTTAAAAGAATCGCTTATTCGCTAAGAATATCAATCTATAACTCTTGCGCTACCTTCTAACTTTAAGATTGAATGACCTGGCGTGGCAATTGTAAGAAAATTCGCTCGGAACTTTACATCCGTTAAGATATCTGCAGCTCGCAGTGGATCCGCCGTGAATTAATTTTCCATGGCAGTCAAGTTGACTATCGTGAAGACGAACGACTGTTGCATATATGGATGTTTGTTTTGCTTCCGAGAACTGTTTAAACTTGAAATTGAAGATAGGCCTTAAAAAAGAAAGATTGAAAATCGCAGGCTAATAAAACTTTAGCGATGAGTCGCTGCAAGTGAGCAGAACTTTTGAACTCCAGGCTCATTTCTAAATGCTCAAACATGGCTTGTAGAGCATACGTGGCCATTTCTTACGGAGTACACAAAGGACTTCTGTTCTGCTGATGTGTAAGACACAACTGGCTCAAACGGTTGACCTTATTGCGCTATATTCAGGATAGTTCTGTTTCGGCTCCTCTTGCAGATTGGAAAAGCAGACAAATTCTTGAAGAAACCTGCAGGCGAATCGACCGAGACCCTTTATTTTCGTATCGTTAAGTGTTTCAAGAGCATTTCAGTCGATGGAAGGACTTCTGATACAAATATGATACTACACTTGGATTACGCTATTCAAAGGCTGTTGTCAAAAATGGCATCTGCGCTTGTTTACAATTTTCTGTTGCTTTACAATTTTCACTTTTGTCATAGTTTGAAGATGCGTTGTGTTCTTCGGCGAATGCACATTGCGGATGACCTCGGTTATGGATAAGAAATTTAATTCGTTGCAAGCTTTAGCAAATATTTCCGTTTATGAAAAGAAACCCACCCTTAATTTGCACAATGTGTGTAACGAACGCAACGCGAAATGAAGAAGAGCAATCATTTTTCTTATGGCGTGCACCACACTGCAAATGATGTTTCGCGATCTCGTGCTTTTGTACTTCCCTTCGCTATATTCTTAATTTATCTGTTAGACATGGAAATTGTTTTTGCATTTCGCTAAGAAATCCTCCAACCTTTTGAAGGCTGTTTCAAGCAAGATGTCTAGATCGGGGTGGTTCTTACGGCGAGCTGAGGGTTGATGCCATGACTGCTCCGGCTTGGGACGGCACAAATGTCTGATAGCAGCTCAGGCAAGCTGCAAAGCCAACCCCGCTCGGACACAAGGCATTTATTCTTAAGCCACAGGCCATGCGGAGGCACCAAGTCAAAGCTTGTTTTTCTCGCGGATTTTTCCCCATTGTTGACGACTCCCTTCTCCTACGAGTTATGAAGCATATTCCGGACCAGCGTTTCTACAGGAATGTCGCCGATTTCTGCTCGGAAAAACGCATCCCTAATGGCGAGTGGAGAAATTCTCTGAAATCTTCCTAGGATGAGGAGCAGGCGTCCGAACCTTGTAGGTTGGTCAGGATAGACGGACCTGATGTACTCAGACAGCGCAAGTTGACATCGGTCTTGCAGGAGTTCAATATCGGCACGATCTGTAAGGTCTGAAGCGCCTAACAACAAAAGACGCAAGATATTGAAGTCTGTGGTGCGATCGTAATTCTGTATGCCTCTGTGTCGACCGCCATGCGAGCAGACGGCAGATCAACACCAAAAGAGGCAGTGGTATTATGATCACTAATGCAATGACCATCACCACCACCTCGAGCTCTACTAACATCAACAACAACAACAGCAGCGGCAACAACAACAACAACAACAACAGCAGCAGCTGTAGCAGCAACAACAACAACAACAATAACAACAACAGCAGCAGCAGCAGCAAAAACAACAATAACAACAACAACAGCAGCAGCAGCAGCAGCAAAAACAACAATAACAACAACAGCAGCAGCAGCAGCAACAACAAGAGCAGCCATAACAGTAGCAGCAGTAGCAGCAACAACAACAACAACAACAACAACAACAGCAGCAGCAGATAAAACAACAGCAACAACTGGCCTATTCAAAGACTCCACCAGCTGCTAGAACAAAAGAAATAACCCCAATCGTTTTTTGTTGTTGACATATTGAGGCATATAATCGAATAACCCACCGGGATTGAATAGAACGAGGGCTTTGAGACAGGATATTTCCTTGAGATCGACTTTCATTGCGCGAAAGCTCATGATAATCCCGTTCATCTCTCTTATGGAGTCAATTTGAGGGTCAGACAGACTACAGTAGGTCGTAATATAATCTTGCCAATCGTCTGGTAGCATTGGCCAACTGTACGCGGACAGAACAAAGAGTTCACTCCAGAACTCCTCGAGCAGTATGATCTAAAGAAACAACGCGAATCGTGTGATCCGTGGCTATCCCAGCATGAGTATCGATTGGAAGAAAACAGACGAGCTAGCAGTAAGAAATGTTCTCTGGTGGTTGCTATATTTTATTCACTGGTCTGCGAAATAAGTACTTACATAGCCGCCCAAAATCAAGTAGTAATGTTGATCATAGACTAAGGTCGCTTGTCGACCGGTAGGCCAATTATCTGCGAGGCTATAAGAAGCTGTGTTGCAGAGCTGCCATTAGCTCCTCGAAGCAACCTCGATCCGAATTACGTATGGCGACAAGAGGCAGTCTAAACCATGTTGGCAGATCATACCTTGTCACGCGATGACAGCGATTTGAACGGAACCAAGCTCTTTGCCCACTGAACGACATAAAATAGAAGTCTCGCAGTCGATTCAGACAAAGACCTGTCCAAGCGCTTAGATTGAAGTGGGATGCAGCCCTACGAAAGACAAGAAAATCACCCTGATCTCAATATGCTACTCTAAACTCAAGAGCAAGAAGGAACTGATTTATCGAACCTTATAATGGAGCGATATTGATTGTTCCCATCAAGATGGTCATTATGTAGTGTCTGAAGGTTGGATCATGGGAAGGATTTCTAGCCACCAGTAACATTGTGAGTCTAGAATTTGTTATTAATATGGTTTGCACTTGGATGGTCTGTCGTAGAATTTGCTGCTAGGGAGCCAGTAAGAATAGTTCACCTTGAATCTGTTCGCTTTCGTGAGTACGCTAAAACATGGCAAATAAAATAAGGCATCGCGAATGGTTTCCGTTTTTTTTTCCCTTGTATGAAAATTTTAGCTTGAGGGACTGTTTGGTATTTTAAAACAACAACAACAGCGACATATATATTTTTCTCCACAAATGCAAGTTACATAAGTAATCACCTCCATAGTTGCAATGCATAGTTATGAATAAGCATGTAAATAGTAACAATGCATTTGTTGGTGATAGAGACATCCTATTTAGCTCGGGGCTGATAGGATTGAGAGTGTCACCTGTCTGAGCTAGCAAACTCACATAAGCATTCGATACACGTAGTGATTTGAATTTGAAACAACGACGTAGGCGGTCCTATTCGAATTCTAAAACAATTTAAAGTCACACCAACACTTTCTTTTTTCACTTATAAAGAACTTCATGTTCATATTGGAATGCATGAAAATACTCTTCTGCAGGCAACGTCCTTGACAATGTGTATGGCGCCTGGGAGGGGTGAGTAAGCCAGTCACTCTCTCGCTGGAATCTTAAACGTCATCAAAAGAATCCAGATTTTGAGAGGTTACCATCCTAAGGCATGATTCTCAATGAGTCCTACCTGTTTCGGTTCCGCTGCCATGATTAAATCCAGGAGTGGTGTGTGGTTGTGTGAACGAGGCGTGATTGCTGATGCGTCGCAGATGCGACACGTTCCGCTCGGCGATGTTTGCACTATGCGATGCGCTGTGGTGGATATTTGCAGGGGGCGTTCCCGGAAATGCTGCTGCTTTCTTAGTGACGAGTTGCGGGGCCCTCTTTCGTGCTGCACGGCTAATTGTGGAATGAGAAACAAGTGCATTGAATAGAAGCTTAAGAAATTCGCGCTAACGAGACGATACCTTAAATTTCTGAATGCGTATAGAAAATACACGATGGCGTAGAGATAGATCGTCTTGTGTTAAAAGCCAGGACCTCTTTGCGTCAAATAGAGTTTAATTGCTGCAAAGGCAATATTTGCCCGGTACTCATACCTATTCCATGTGTGCAACAACTGCAAGTTTAATATCTCCTTGATTACAAATATATTGAAGCGATTCCTAAAGTCTGGCGGCATTTCTTCCTATTAACGATAGTCAGGGAGTAACAACGCTAATTTGAATAATTTATAATACTTTCAGAATTAATTGCACAATTAAAATTGATTTACAAACCATCTTTGTTCATGTTGACATCTAGGCATTTTTGCAGTCTACAGGAGCGGCACTGATTGCGATGGATTTTGTCCACTTTACATGGAGTCAGCTTTTCATCTTGAACGCACTCCGACTTACTCCCGCCGTTACTGGATGCCACTCCGTTGCTTAAGACATCAGGATGGACATGCAACTTCTGTCGGCAAGTGTACTTCCTAGAAGTTAAAATAAATGCCAAGGTTGGCGACGGGATGCGAATACAACGCTGGCGCCAATATGACAGATTATGACAGGTTAGCAGCTTTCACCTTGCATCTATAACGTAAGTCAATGAAGTCCTGGAAGAGATTTATTTCAAATCTAGATATATCCTGCCAACTTCCACGAAAACGAAAGGTTAAGTTTGAATGAGATAGTTGCTGCCTTTCACATCATGTTGTGTTCCGTCTAGCCATGGGATCAGATGCGGCTACCTTTAATGGTGCTCAAAACGCATTTCTTATAGTATAATATTATATATATATATATATA
>QQSS02231080.1:0-10249 GCA_003687565.2 Craspedacusta sowerbii | reverse complement strand
CATACATACATACATACATACATACATACATACATACATACATACATACATACATACATACATACATACGTATATATGTAGCGAGGAAACGAATTGCGTTCTGGGTTTGGCGAAGGTGACGTGGCTGTAGTTTTTCTGCTGTGTCTTTTGAAAGTTCTGCCTAGCAGCTCTTGCAATCTAGACAGTAGAACAGGACCTCGTGGAGCTTGGAGGAGAAGTGCACGCATTTTTAAACGAGGAAGAGAAAAGCTATTGTGTGCTTGCACTCTAGTGTTCATGGCAAATAAAAAATATTTTTAACCCAACGATAAAAGCCGGAGAATGTGGCCGTTAAGATTTTATTGTGCTTAGGGTGCCGAAGCTTCCAAGTGGCCAGTCGTCACCGTTCGCCTTGGAGTGCACTGATGCTATTTTTTCTGGAGATGTCTCAATTTTCGTAAATTCAAAGACTAGTTCTTAAATGTAAACAAAGCACTGCATTTCATGCTTATTTGCCCTGGACGACCTGGCTTGTTATCAAGTTCGTCAAGATGTGCACGACATTGGCGACTGCTCCGGTAGGGCGTCTGTTTCTGTTAGGCGTGCGTGAGCCTTGGCGTAGAGCAGTTGCTGTACTTTTCAAGATGCAGTTCAGTAGATTGATATGATAGTAGTATTTCTTGAGTTCAGGATGGCGATCTTCGAGTGATGCTGTGTTTGTCTTAGGAAGGGAAAAGCCATGCCGACAAGCTGGTGTCACACATATTGCTGACGGAAAAGCATTGCGCCAAGTACGTGAACGGGCTTGTCCAATTGCTTGAAAGAGCTGGAGCTGAAGTTCGCCAGGATTTGATGTCCATGAGCTTGGCCGCAAAAGAGGTTTGTTCGCGCCTGCATGTCCTTTATTATTATTCACTTTTGTGTGCATGGGTTCGTCGTCTACATTTTTGTATTAGTGGCCCTCTCTCGACTCATATTCTTCACAACGCATCATCCCAATTGAGTGAATGCGGCTAAGTTTCTAACTTCTATAGGCCGATGGTATTCCTGAGGAGTCTGGGTAGAGCAGTCGCTATTTCTATCTGCTTGGTTGCTCGTTACTTTGTTATGCAGTATTTTTGATACATAAGTGATTTGAAGCTCTATGTTTGTTCTTGTGTTCTTGCAGTTTAAAGAAGAGGAGAAGAAGGATAGGGAGTTATGCTCCCAACTTAAGTTGTTCGGGGAATGCATGTGAGTTGATGGTAGCATATTCGCCCATATTCTTGCTGAGTAGGTCGATATTCGATATGGAGTGAGTAGTCGCAGACAGGCTACGGTTGGCGTAGTGACAGATGTGACTTGTGATGTGTCTTGCTGTGTGCCGATGCTGTCCAGTGGGAGAGTGTTTTGCTTGCGGCTTTATGTGAATGTATCGATTTTGAGGCGCTATCTGTTAAAGTTGCAAATGTATGTTTTTCAGAGTCACGGCGAAATTATTTTCTATATATATATTCTATATTATTTTTTTCGACAATTGCAGTGTGTTCGCTGCCTTGCAGCATTCATTTTCTATCAGAAGCTTGTTTGCACATTTGCATGTGAGGTTAGAATGTTGCTTTCACTGATTTTCAGCTATACAGACGACTGCAGTGAGAGACACACGGTATTCCCCGATGTGGACCCGTTGAATCTGCTTCCGTGTTCTGGCATTGTGAAGGTAATTTGAAATCTTGTTCTCCGTGTAATAGAGTCGGAAAGATAATTTTTAAGTCTTTTCGGTGTTGGTATTTTCAGGCAATTACGAGCCTTCCTTCTTGTCGTACTGTTTAGGTAATTTACATGTTGCTGATTGGAATTTTCGAATTAAACTGATTTCAATCCTTTCTATTATAACTTAATCTCTCGTTTTGCACGGCGGATTCGTATCTTCGAGGTACTAGGTAGTGGCTTATTTTTTGGCTTTCTATTGGCATATTTAGTCGTGGCGTAAAGAAATATAAGCCCAAATTTTTGTTACGTCATGCTATTTAGGTTACCATCCTTGATGTGATATCGGCTTCTTCATACTGGGGTCGTATCATTCACCATCGGATCCCTTTTGACAACAAGACTGAGACATATGACGCCAGCAAATATTTACAGCTTGCCATGGACGTACAGATGTATTATGCTAGTCCATCGAATCGGAAGCCGTTAGCTGATCCTCAGCTGTATAATAGCTGCGTTGTGCGCATGAAGGATGGATTCCAGAGGTATAATCAACTTCAGAACTTTGCAAAAATTTATTTTTAGGAAATGTGTTCGTTAATGATAATCTAGTGAGTCTTGCTCGTTTTTTTTTTTGTATAGGCGATCGCTAGTAATTGAATATGTTTTGATTGTTGATGTGGAATTTTTAGTTTATGATAGCCTTGTTTACCAAGTTAAAGTTTGTCACCCCGATTTTGTTTTTGCATTTTTGATGCGTCTTATGTTAGTAGCAGTGAAAGCAATATGCCTCGTGCGCAATGTGCGGTCGCCTGAAAATGCACCGGTACTTGGACGCAGTTTAGTAATTAATCTGCTTTAGTACTTCGTTTCTGCGTAATATATAACGTTTTATTCGTATAAGAACAGTGTTCGCCGTCGTCTTTGAACAGAACCCTCCGTTACTCTAAGCGACTGTTTGATCTTTAAGAGCCAGGATTGAAGAGCTTCATGGAATGCCGCCAACATCTGCAAAGGTATATCGTTACTAACGATTGTTGATGACTTCGTTCAAAGCTAAAAATTCGTGTTAGGTGGAGAAAATGAGAAAATTATGCTTAAGAAGAGATCGAACTTCCTGTTATCGCCCTTTGAGACGAGCCTGTAGTTAAAATGTGATTGTCACTGAACTTTTCAGTTGGGCATTATTTATATACATTGGGTGGACATTAAGTTTCATCTTGCTCATCCCTTGTTCTGGCACATTCGTTTCTTAATTTGCAGGATCTTCTTATAGCGTGCATATCGTTGCATGTTTTGTTTTGTAGGTTTTCGGCTTGGACAATGGGCAAACATTGACAGTACCATTCTCATCTCTGCTCGCATGTCCAGAAGAAATTCTAGCGGTCCCTTCCCAGGTCTGTACTTTCACCAGCGTTTGCCTGTTCGATCCAACAGTTATTCCAACTTCAAGTAACCCTAGTTTTGTGGCCGTGTCACGAGAATTTATATGTACAGTTATGTTCGTGATAACGGTGAGATTGATGAAGGGAAAATGGTAGAAACTAGTGTGCCTTTAGTTGAACAAAGTGGTTAGGCATGGTGTAGTTAGTTAGCTTGTCTCGCGGACAGGTGTTTGACCCAGTGTTTTTTAACTTGGAGCGCGACAACCCAGCTGGCGGTGTTAGCGCATTAGTGGGTTGTTCAGTTATTACTCTGTGTTTGAGTTCGTTTTTGCCTGCTGGGCATAGTCCCAACAAAGTACGGTATTTATTTTCTATCGGGCACAGCTAGTTGCAGGCAATATTAAACTCAGCATCAACAAGATTGGGTCCAAAGCAAGGCATTTTAAGAGCACGAGTTAGACTCCGGATACTCGTGTTCAACCACCTCTATAGATTTAATGATTTGATCTTAAAATTTATGGAATGGCTCTTGTGTGGAAATTTAACCCCTTGTAAGTTTTTCGTGGTGCTGAAGAATTTTTATTGGGTTGCCATCATCTGCTGGGAATGTGAATTGTTCAATTTTCTTGTGGCTATCGCCCAGGCTGTGGAGGTTATCGTCTGCAGCGTTCGGCCTGTTGACAAAAGTCCGTCATGGACAATTGATGTGAGTATCACTGAAATATGTGAAATCGTGTATGCTGCTGTTTTTTTACCGGTCGTTCTTTGTGTATAAGCACTTTTGGGCATGCACAAATATTTTTTATATGCACTTTTTATTTATGAAGATTTGACGATGCGGCGTTAACCATAGGATAGCGTTTTGTTTCAATGGCGATGTAGAGATGGCCGACATGGATGTGTGTCGAACTCCTGAGTAAGTCATTTCGTCGTGATGTAGCCACGTCATGCTTAAAGTCTGGCGCGTTGTGCCGAGCGAAGTTGCAGGTTGTTGATAACGTTTTCCCGATCATGCCGCTTTGTTCTAGGCCTGCACGATGGTGGAAAAGACGATTCTTGGGCAGACGGTCGAGGGTCGCATTCAGTTCTGGTAATCAAGTCGTATTAAGTTAATGGCGTAGAAAGTTAGCTTTTTGAGCTGTCACTTTCTGGGAAATGGATGCGTATAGAAATTACCTTTCCAATGAGGACGTGCTAAGATGGTCGGGAGCTCGACATTTTTGCTCAATTGATGCTAGGCATGTCCTTGGAAGATACGCTAGTCACGTTTTTGGTTCGATCCAAATTTCGATTGTCAGCTTTGTAACCTGGGAACGTTTTGCAGCTCAATTTTTCTATTTACTCTTTTAAGGTGCAATGCCTATTTAACACGTGATGTTCTATAATTAAAAAAATTAACTGATTTTTCCGGGGATATGACGATGTATTTGCGTTTCTGTTTCAATGTACGAAGTAGCTTTTGAAAAAAAGGAACCGATTAGGCTTTGCGAGCCTGTTAAAAAGGTATTGTGTCAACGACATTTTTCTTATAAATCGATCTAATTTGCCAAAAATGAAGTTGATTGGTACAAATAAGTGTTAAAAACCCTTTGGAAGAAGTTGGTTGCGTTTTTCTTGAAACTCGTTGCATCTTTTTGTCTCGAAAGAAGTGAAACTCATATTTTTCTTGCCTTTCATAAAGTTTCAACGATTAGTTTTCTAGTTTTTTTATGTGGCTCGATATTGGAAATTAGGTCGCATATATGCATCACTGTCGGGTAAACATGTTGTGCCCTATCAAACAGGTTTGCTTCTTCTTGAGGCCTTGCACCTTCGATATTCATCCATGCATCATCGGGCAACCCTATCTTATTGGCTGCTCGTAGAATCAGTGATGATCTTGACAGCTTTTTCTTTCAGGCACAGGTCCGTAAGCCTCTTGCGCAAGACTGCTGCGCATGCTCATTTGCTTTGTTTGCGGTAGCGATTTTGTTGACCTTTGCTTTCCAGCCTCCGAAACACGATTTGGGTGGATCCCTGTATCAAAATGCAGAAGTTGGAGAATGTCAACGCCATGATCTGCGGTGCCAACTTAGGAGCGGACCTCATCAAAATGGGATTTGCTGTACGGAACGCGAAGGTAATTAATGTTATTCAGGAGAATCTTTTTGATCCTCGAATAATATGGCGTTTCATTCTCATTTGGGAAGGTTCTTTCAATTTTATGTAAACTTCGTTTGATGTTGAAGAAGATCCGATTTTTTTACGCAGGCTATTTGGATGCTTCATATGCGGTGAATGTTATTTTTCCTTTGCAGCATTCCAAGACTCTTCGAACAATCATTGAGCGTGCACATGGCACCAAGAGATTTGAGGCAAATGCATGGGCACTGTCCAGGTGCGTGAACCTTTTGTTTGAAGGCTATGCTTTGTGTGTGACCTAAGATTAAAAGATTGTTGGTTCAAACCCAGTCAATTATTGTGACGAGATCAGAAAAAGCCCATTAATTTACTGAACCTTATGTTAAATTTCTTCTGATTCTGCTGGTAGGAACATGCCTGTTCGGACAACCCATGAATCCGCTTACATAGAAGACGAGGCGTTTGAAGACGTGTATGTGTCCGCGGTCACTCATCCCGGGTTGTTCTACGTGCAGCACGGAAACTGTTCTGACGAGTAAGAAATTTTCTTCTGCGTATGCTTCTAGATTACGTCGGATGTGCTCTTCGATGTTGGTCGCTGTGTATCTTCAGTACCTGAACTATATTCTATGTGCAATGTGTGTGTATCTTTTTAATCATAACACAATTACGCAGGCCACTGTTCAGCTTCGCGAATTCTGTGGAATAGGTTCAAGCCGTGTTTCATATTTGTGTCGTCTCAAATTTCAAAATGCAAATTTTTCCTTGCTTTTCTTAAGGATTGAGGAACTTGACGACAGGGTAGATGCCACTATGAAGGTTGCTGTGGTCGAGGACGTCCGTGTCTTGCCCGTAGGAGGCATTGCTGTCGCCCAGTTTTCTGCAGATAATCGGTAAGCAACCTTCATAAGAGAACGATCTTTTTAAGGTATGTCATTGGAGTCTCACGGAGCCTTTAGGCTGCATAAAATGTTCTGTACACGTTTCCTTGTGAACTCACTCGTCTCAGCCAATCGAATCTTCCGGCTTCACCTTTGATATGCGTGAAAACAATCTAAGCCTTTTGGCTTCAGTAAGTTAATTGGGGCTTGTCGCTTGCGTAAACACAGGTTGTCTGTTTTCAAAGCGCTTTGAACGGCATCGACGACATTGCGTACACACAGAGCTACATTGACTTTGATGGCAGCAGTTCTTCACTGTGATATATATATATATATATATATATATATATATATATATATAAGTACTGGACAGCGACGTAACCGAGTGACCTCAGTCCTCTGGTTGTAACGCGCCCATGATATTTACGGAAAGTCGTGTGTTTGGTGTATTCCCAGATGGTACCGTGCCCAGATTATGGATCTGAATTTGGAGGCAAAGATGTATGACGTCTTCTATGTTGACCACGGAGATCGTGAGTGGCGGCCTCAAAGCAAAGTCAGACCGTCCTGGCCTGACATTGAACGGGTAAATTTTAGCATTTGATTATTAGCATGTGGCCTTTTTAAAAAAATTTTAGTAGTTCATCTTAATTGGAAATTTATGGAATCAGATATCTTTCTTATTTTTATTGCGCAAAGCTTAAAAGTAAGCCGTGTCTGCATTACAACTAAATTTACTGCAAGCGCTCAATATGGTTGTCAGCTGGTTGGTGTGATCATAACCCACCAAGTGCAGCTTTGACTGGCGCTTAATGTGATCAGAATGCCGGTTCAGTCGGTTATCTTCTAACGGGGAAATATCTTCAGACGCGAAAGAATTCGAAGAATTGATCTCCTTGTTACCAAGACTGTTACAATTGGCACCGTGCCCCTAGCAAGGATGCTGCTGAATGAAGCGTGCGTACTATTGAATGCTGGTAATACTTAGTTAAATCGGATCGAGTCACAGTGGAGGCCTGCCCCTGCGTATCACCAATAAACATGGCAGCAAAGACGCAGGGGCTCGCTTTGGCCGAGAAGTTACACTTAATTTGGCAGTCGCTCTCTTGACCCAACCAGTCAACGAGATTCAGTAAAAAAAAAAAAAGCTCCGAGCATCAAAGCCCCCCTTTCCTGCACATTATTTTTGATTACCTGTCGTGTTTTTTCAATGCCGTTGTGACGGCTGTATGTTTATTCCTCCGTGCGATGATTTTTTTTTTAGCTGCCCTTTCAAGCGATCGAGTGTTGTTTCCAGGGAATATCGCCTGTCAGTAAGTATTGAATGTTATTTTATTAAACTTTGTACAATGTCTTATCTATTTTCCATTTATTTTGTACCTTCTTGTCTTGTGATTAGCTTTTCCTAAGTCAGTCAATTTTTAGAAATCTTCTGAGCGTGCGGAGCGTTCTTCCTCTGGCTATTCCGCAGGTGTCTCAGTTTTCAATCGGCTTCATTTTTTGTTGTCGCGGAGGATTTTCTGTGTCATTAGAGTTATAGGATTGAGAATTTTGAATTGTTTGATTGATTCGATTCTTGGAGAAGTTTTGAGTAAACCCTGTTCTTATCCCTTGCCAGACTCGGAATGGACGTCGCAAGATGGTGATGCATTGTGGGATCTCACCAAGGACAGACTGCTTTCTATCAAGGTAGTTCTCCTCTTAATACGTGCTCTTTTAAGCTGATTTGTTAGAAAGTTTTTTACTTTGTACTGTGCTCTTGTTGATGAGCTGATCTGCTTTTAGTTTGTGTGTGTTGTTTTGCTTTTTCATGGTTTAATTGCTGAGCAACTTCAACTGGTAATCTCTACGACCCGATTAATCAATGTTGTATGCGAGTTCGTCTCACTGCCTGTGGGCCATTAGAGCACCCGAGTGATTGCTTGTTGGCCGAATCACACCTGCTTTTTCGACTTCTAGATATTATCAACAGCCGCGTCTAAAGTAACTCCTGAAGCGATCCGCTACGAGGTGGACCTGTTTGATGCCACAAGTGATGTCACTGTCAACGTTGGCCACGAGCTTGTACTGTTAGGTGTCGCTCAGGGAAGCCAGGAATGTCTGCAAGTAAGTGCACGGCGTACAAGTGCTATGTTTGGGGTTGATTAGTGACTGCTCGAAGTTTAGGAAAGTGGGATACAAAAATCTATACCGCCTCCTTTCACAACCACCGTTATTGCGGCCGTTATCTAAAGTCTCAGCCCCAGCAGATCAACCCTAGCATGATTTTCAAGTTCCTGCTAAATGCGGCTGCGATTTTTAGACAAATTTATTTCGCGTTGCCGCGGCAGTTGGCCATTAGTGCATGAAGTTCGCGACCTTGCGATGCAGTTCGTCAGCGATCCTTTTTCAAGAATTCGCATTTGCTTGCATAAATGTTGTGCACACCTATGACGAGCCATCATGGTGTATCTGTATTGTGCTGTGTGCTTCAGTGCTGATTGCTACTTGGAATAGTGCTGTTTGCTATACGGTGCAGTATGTGGTGCAAAATGGTGCGGCGTTGGCTGCTCTATATTGCAAGGCTGGGTGCTGTATAAGACGTATACAAGACACATGGTTGCTACTTACATTAGTGCTGGAGTAGCCGAAAAAGTAGGGATTACGTGACGTTAAGGTTATTGATCTTTGGTTCCGCTTCTTGGTTGCATCTTATATTCGTTTTATCTGAAATGCAGGTGGTGACGGGTAACCTTCAGTTGGCCGCTGACGCCTTTTCGTTGTGGGTTGGCTGATGTCTTGGAATGCTTGTACGAACCTTTCTTTTTTCAGGCTATGTTCCCATACGCTAGCAAACCCGACGAAAATGTGGAATACAAGGTAATGAGTCCATGTTGCGTGTATGACAACATCATGTGCGTTGAGTGGCCTATCGGTTAACGTTATTCATTTTTTTGTAATTATGAAGGATTGGATAGGGTGGAGTAATCGAATGATCGCAATAGTTTTGGAGACGCAAGGAGTGCTTTCGAAGCTTTTTCTTCGTTTCCTTTCAAGAACGATTGCCAACGCATCCCTGATCTTTGCCTAATGATTCACCGGGCACAGGTGAGCTTGTACAGCTTGTTTTCCCCCGTTTCCATTCGGCCTACGTTATTTATTGTTCTTTCTTGCGTTCCTGTCTAACCGTGTCGGCCTTTGTAGTATGGGCTTTCACCAAATGTGTCCAACTGATCGAGAGTTTCTCCTGACTCGTTGGCGTATCTCAAGCGGCTGCTTCATTCATGTGCATATCACTTTCCTTTGCAGAATTGCGACCAGAAGATGAAGTTTTGTAACGATCTGAGAGATTGTGTTATCAGCAACATAGCGTACGTTCTAACGCGCCTTCTTTTAACGATAGCGAGTTTCTAATGTTGTTTTTTTCGTTGTGGTGCATTTAACGCCTGGTTTGCTTATTCATGCATAATACTCATGGGTTTGTTTCTGTCTCTCTTTCCTGTACGAGCGAAATCTGCTTTCTTCGAATGCTTTTCCCCAAGCCTTTCGAGCCACAAATTTGGCTGTGCGTAGCACTGCTGAGAATGTCCTTCTCCTTTCAGGCCGCTAGACATTCCCGATGATTATCTATTAATTTTTCTATCAAGTGCTGCAGTAACTCCTATTGATGTGCTTGTGTGATATGAGCCTCACTGTGCGGTATTCGTTGTTCTAGGCCACACCAAACTTTACAGTTACGTAAATTTGCTTCTTAGCTAACTAGTTAGTTAGCTATGTCCTACAGCTCTCACCAGTTCACTCAGCTCAGGCATAGGCTTTGAATAAAGATTTTATGTGGCGAATTCTAATATGTGCTTACTTATTGCCTACCTCCTTAATATGATGCCATACGCTGCTGTGCTTCCGACTCAGCTGGTCTTGCTTGTTTATATTTCTTAATATCCTCCGAGTTTTAACTCTGCTACGCTCTGTTGTGCGAGACAGTTCGGTCCCGTCGTCATTTCGGTCCCGTCGTCATTTCTCCCTCGGAGTAAAGTTGCTTGGCAGCGCGTCTATTATTTGTATAAGCAGACCGTGAGGCAGATCATACAGTGGAAACAAATGTGCCGCAAGAAAGCGCCTAGGCATTACTATTCTTATGAGTTTGTTGTTGCGAACGAAATGGCGATTGTCTTTTACATAGCGATTTGATTTCTTCGGCTGTATTGAGAAATC
>QQSS02231069.1:0-10252 GCA_003687565.2 Craspedacusta sowerbii | reverse complement strand
TATATATATATATATATATGTATACATACACACACACATACATACATTTCTAAAAGAAGAGTTGGATTTAAAATATCAATGCCGTTTTCAAAATCAAGAAATAGCCCTCTTACAAATATCAAGTATGTTATAAGTCTAAGGGATCTCTGACGCAATCTTTAAGATTTAATAATGCTGAACGCTCGAATAATGGTCGAACGCTGTTTTCGGAAGCCAACTTGAAGGTCTTATATTGCTCTATATATCTCCCCCATATGATAAGGCCGGTTATTCCATGCACTTCTCACATTTCAAGCATAGGCAGATCTCTTGATGGAAGGCACGAACCGCTTCAGAGCTCCTAGATCATTAACGCTTCAGACTCTAGAGCATGCCTCTACCCTCAACACCACGAGCAAAACAGGCGGGCGAACTTAATTATCTAAACGCAGGCAAAGCACGCGGCGCCTTTAGCGTACCGACAAATGTTCGAGGGCAAGATGTCGAAGAGGCGCCGCTGTGTGCACGACATCGTTTAAAGTGCCCAAGCATGCATCAGTCGTCGTATCAGGGTTCGTTTCGTTTCGTTACCCCTGGCCGAAGTCCAATCTGCTTGACTAAGTAACTCCGAAAATTCGTTATCGTAAAAGAATCAGTAGTCGCGGACAGTAGCTTTTCTAAATTATTTTGATCGGACTTTCGTTTGACATTGTAAACAACCCAAAATAACCACGTTACAGTTACGCTCCAAGTAACCACGTAGATACTTAAGACATTTATCCTAAGTCTAACAAGGAAAAAAGTTAAGAAAGACGAATTGAATGAAAAAAGACTCTGCAAATACCAGATATTTTTCGTTCGAGTTCCTCACACGTCTTTTCGTGCGCACTACACTGTTCTTGTAAGGTATTGATCTACAAAACATATTCACAAGCTTGCACACCCACACTCAGTTCCCCTACCTAATGTAAGATCACATACACATACATCTGACAGATTAATTACATCTTATTAAATACGAATATAGACTGATAAGCCTTACGCATCTGCTGATAAGGAGAGAGAGAGAGAGAGAGAGAGAGAAGGAGAGAAAGGGAGAGAGAGACAAAAATATGACCATCTTCTGATGAAGCACACCTTGCTGGTATAAGCACAGCTTCCTGCAGTTAACTCCTGAACTTGCTTCAACAAGTTCGATATTTGATCCACATGCTCATTCCTATGCTTCTCCAACCTGGGGAGAAAGTAAGAGGCTACAATATACCAGCGTACTCTTAAAAAGCATCGGATAAGCCCAGCAGACGAAGCAATTATAGCTATATTAACATTTTTTGTAGGTCCCGTCAATTATTCTAATCTTGTCACTGCAATTAGTTCACGCGCCTATTACCTATTCGCACTTTCGACCCCTTTATTGGGTGCAAGGCCCGTTCGTATTCAACTTGTACTACAAACCCAAATACATTTGCAATCGTCACGATAGCAACACGGTATAAGACAGCTATTGTTAGGTGTAAAGCACGAGCCATAACGCTATCACAAACAAGACGAGAATCCCTGGCTCTAAAACTTCATCTGCTCGTCCCCAGGACAATTTCAGAAGTCATCAGGAAAATAATAAGAGTTTAGTGGACTAAAACATAGAGCCAAACCTAATCAAACGTATGTCACACTTACGATTCAATTTTGCTCACGAGCTGATCCTTTTGCCTTTCGCATCTACAGGCACAAAAATTCAACTTGCACACAGATCTTAACTTTACGACATATAAAACGCAGGCCTTCCTTTTGCGAATTACCAATACGGAGCACTTGCTCGAACATGCAAGCGAACATTTTAGAGGCGCAACAAGGAAAGGTGCTAGAATAAGATCAGCCGCTTGGAAGCAACCGCAGCAAACTCGGGAGTGGGGCAGACAGGGAGACAGCGACGGAAACAGGGAGGCAATAGAGGTCGTAAAAGGTAGAGAGAGAGACATTGAAAGCTGCAGATGAATGTATCTGAAGCTTTATAAGTATATATGGCATGTATCCCATACACCCATATGGCATATATTCCATGCCATATGGGATCATATGACATGATCTCATGTCTGTAGTCCAGGGCAAAACCCGTAACCCAAAACGATTAGGAAATTTTAAAAATCTTTAGACGAACTTACCGGTCAAAGTTCTCCCTTTCTTTTCGCAGATTTTCCGCGTGTTCCAGCACGGTTCTCTCCAACTGTAGGCCAAGACGGCCGATTTCACCTTGCAAACGGCCCTTGTCGGCTTCGGATAGGTCGTGACTCTGTTTTGCAGTCGACTGTAAGAGTCTGATCTCCGCTTCGAACGCATGCTTCTGGCGCTCCAGCTCGGAGTTCAACGTCTCGGCCATAAATCTTCCTTCTCTGACCTTCTCCTGTGCGATATTCAGAGCTTCAGTGGTCCCTGATAGTTTGACCTACGGCAAAACAGAATCGATACCAGACGCAGCTTTCAAAATCGAAGGAACGACAGTAAACCATCTATAATAGTAAGAAAATCATTGAAAGAAACCTAACCAAACTTGCACGCTATGGAGCTCAACAAACAACCTCAAAGATGTCACATTCAAGCAGGCAAGGTCTAACCATACAACGCTTGCCACAAGCCATGCTGCGCAGATTCGCGTCGCACACGAAACAAACGAATTTAATGGATACGCTACACAGTCAAAACGAGAAAGTCCGTCCGAAGATGTGAAAACAGACAATTCGTATCAACGAGGCATGCTCAGTAGTGAACGGCGATGGGGTTAAAAGGTGTTCAACGTACTTCGTTTGCCGAATTCAACTTGTTTAATCGCTCGATGACCATGTCTCTCTCTTCCAACTGTTCACGAAGATCGCTGCGACACTTTTCAATCTCTGAAGATGAGTCTGACATAGCTGCTGCAAAGGCAAACAAGAAAAATTCCAACTCTACAGAAAGAACAAACTGGCGTTACATTAGTTAGTCAAAGGTAGCAGACTTTTATTTCATAACCTCCAGAAACCCCCGCAAAGAACGCAAAAAAAAATTAAAAGAAAAATAACAATATAAAAAAATACCAAGACAAAATAAAACATTACCTTTGTACTTCAGTTCGCCATCGAGCAAATCCTTTTTCAAACGAGAAATGATGTCATCTTTGGAATGCTTGAAAGAAAATTGCACACTTATAATTATTCTGCTCAAAGACATTCATGCGGACGGCCAAAATTCAAGACTACAAGCAAATGCCACACTACGCAGATGCTACAGGATCAGCAAGCGTACCAATACTCATTCGGCTTTACTCCTTGTGCTGCCAACATAGAAATTTTTGCTCGCATACACAGGCCCACACATGAAGGATCAGCTAGTCTTCTAAACAATATCATTTGGCCGGGTATTTAAAGCACCAAAGCCAAGTCTTAAAGAGCCTCAATATAAAACTTTTTTTTAACTACTGAAGATAGCTGAACAACAGGCTGAGAATATGTGACTTACAAGAGCTTCTGCAGACTCCATCTTGAGCTTACTTAGCTCACCTTCCAAATGCAATACGCGAGAATCTCTTCTTTCTAGCTCTTCTAAAGCACACAAAACAAAAACATTAAAAACGAAAGAGTGGACAGCCGCAAGATGAAGAACCTTGTTTCTACTATCAAAGAGCACGTTATCACCAGCCGGCCAACTAGGAGAGCCTCCACGCGGCGGTCAGTGGGCAAGAAGGGTACGCGAAAAATTTTTGTGGCTACCCTGTTTGGCGAATCTCCTACGAAGACCTAACCAGCACAGTACAACTTCGTCGTCCGCTGGGAAGATCTTCCAGAAGAGTGTCTCCTGGTAACAGGGGACAGCGCGATGTCAGCTTCACGATCGCTGGAGCATCGACCAGTCGTCCGAGCCTCTCTTTGAGGGCACGTAGCGAGCTCTTTAGTTCCTTGAGAGGCTCAAGCAACATCCGACGACTGAGATCATTTTCTGTCACCGACAATCGATGGACTGCGCATCCGGGGAAACTCCTGGCTCTTCACCAACCAAACACGTTATCACCAAAGACTCAGCTTTACAACTCACTTATCCAACTCTAGTCGAATAGCTAAAGCTAACGAGTTGCCGAAAGCTGATGGCTAGCTTAGTCAAACTCACAGGAGCAAGAAAAACGCTTTTAAGCAGTTACCTTTCGATCGAAGCTCCAACGCTTTTAGAGCGAACTCCGCGCCGTCAGCTTTGGCCTAAAGAGCAGAACTTGAAAAAACTCCCAAGGTAAAGCCATAACAATAACACCGTTGGAAAAAAATAAATAAATAAATAAATAAATAAAAAATTTTCCAACACATTTCTATCCATGTAAAGTCATCCCGTTATCCGCCCCAAAAATGACGTGGCGTCTATAAACACGATGCAGATAGAAAAACCTTTTGCACCGAATTCAAACAATTCTCTTACTTGTAACTGACTGCACTTTAGGTTTGCCTCTTGTAGTTGTCTCTCCAACTCGATAAGTCTCATGCTTTCGGCAAGATTCGCCGACTGCGTGTCTAGAACACATTCCGAGACAGTAAATATGAACGAGGGACTTTTTTTCTTTGGGATCTGCTCTGCATAGCCTCGCGCCCGAAAATAAATTGGCGTGAAAAGCAATCTAGCAATCTTCAAATACTTGCAATCCTCGAATGTTTGCAATCCTCAAATAAATCTTCAGCAAATTAATAATGAAGGTAATCTAGTGGAGCTGCTAGACCTGAAACTAAAGTTTTACGGTTATATAACCTCTACCTACCTTTGTACTTCATCTCCATATTAGTCATATCTTGTCGCAACTTAGCGATTGTCGTTTCCAATACGGCGGCATTATCACTGGCCTCAGATTCAATCTATCAAAAAAATAAATAAGAATTCAAATAAAAAAACGCTTCAAGCCTTATATATTGTGTATTTGCAGTAAAGTTCATATTCAAATGCTGAACCACGATTCATGCTAAAGCATCGGCCCAATCCATAGCAAAACGCAAAGAAGACATGTGCGTGACAACTGGGACTAATGCGTTCATAGCCAGCAAAGATTGTCAACGCCGCACCTCAGATTTCCAAATCAGACGGCTATGTTCAACGCAAGCAATGCTACATATTGGTGACTATCAACATTTCGCAGACTATGGTGAGTGAACACAGCTACACTCTTTAGCATTGATATTGTACAAACCAATCATCTAACACTGAGCCGATTTTTCTTGCAAAACTTGTAGGGATTAAAGCTACCAAAAGTGAAGAAATACGCTGGAACCGCAAGAGAAATCCTTTAAAACAGGCAACTTCATTTTGCAGTGAATCGGTGGCAAAATCGGAGATTTGAGAACACTTATCAGCATTTGAAGCGATTCCCCCTTTCGGAAATTTTCTTTAAGGCAGTTGAAATAGCAGTAAAGGCAGTATAAAAAATAGAAAAATCATGCTTGCTGAAAATATCAACAACAACAACAAAAAAAATCATTCAAGAATTTCTTTTTTGTTTGCAATGAATTAGATTCCCTGCTTTGAAGGAACTGCTCTTTAGTTGGCGAAGTAGGTGCTGCAAGCTTATTCGCATGTAAAGAATACTGAATGAATTCAATTATTTAAGCTCAACTCAATCTTCTCGCTTTGTCAACAACTTCTCAACCATAACAAGTAAGTCTGTGGAGGCTATTGACTACATATTGGCTACCAAATCCATCATAAAGGAGTGAGGATTTTAAGGCATTTATCCGATTTCAGCTCTTTGAAGATGTGGTCAATAAACGAGAAGCAAATTTAAGGTATCGGAGGCAAAACCGGGAAACATCCCAAATAGTAAATTTTGCAAGAGATCGCAGCATCTGACTGCATTGAAGCAGTCACAAACAGTATTCAGAAGGCAACAGTGGCCAAACCAAACCTTAAGCTAGAAAAATACATCTAATAATACATTCATGCGCATTTTGAAGGGAATATTTAGTATGAGATCATTAGTGCCTGACGACGAGAAAACTATGCATAACAATAGCTTAAATACAAAATAAAAATTTCGTACACTCGACTAGGATGATAACTCTTGCCAAGCAAGGTGAAGACTAACCTTTTCGAATTTTGTTTGGAGTGCTAGAAGAGCCTCTTCCTTATCCGATAGTTTGCTTCTCAGAGACTCCACAATGATACCCAGATTGCAAGCATTATTTTCAGATAAACTCATCTTTGCTTGAAATTCAACAATAGTCTTTTCCTGAAAACACGTAAGAGAAACAACTTCCTAACAACTAAGACTCTTAGCGTCTGAAATTGTAGGAAAGCCACTTATGAGCAGAAACAAACATGTCTGGTGTTTCATACGGGTATAGATTCCGAGCTCAAAATATGTCTAATGAAGGTACACACGAAAATAAATAGTGGTCATTGTGCGTATGCATGTATTCGTGTGTGGAATTCAATTCTCATTAATTTTTTCAAGAGTATTTTAAATAAAAAAACAAAGGAAACTGGCTTTATCAACCTGCCTACTCTGAAAGACATTCCTAGGTTCCTACCTAACTAAAGATTATGCGAACAACCGCATCAGAAAATTTTTTGCAAGCTCGTTGTCAAAGAAAAAAAGAAGGTAACACTCACCTTGCTTGAGCATTCCTTCTCCCAGTCAATGTGGGACTTTTGAGCCAACGAAAGCTCACCCTGCAGGTGCCCAACCAAGTCTTTTTTGGATTTCAAGTCTTCTCGGAGTCTAGAAGTGCAGCCAATCGAATCACAAAACGCACTCAAAATGCACTCGCTAAAATCGCGACTAAATATTACCCACTCTATGAAGTACAACCTTGTAGTGCAACAAACAAGCTATGAAATACCATCACAGTACAAAACACCACCATCATGAAGTACAACTTTGCAGCTGCTAGCAAAGGAATATTTATTTAGCCGAAGTGAAGTTACGACTAGCGCACAAGCACCAAGTTCAAGAAGCGCACAGGATTTAACTGACTTTGTAAGCTCTTCATCTTTGGCCAAGAGTTGCTGCTCTAAAAAACCCATGTCATCCTTTAATCTTCCCTCCGAGTCCTGCAGGCTAACCAAACGACGTCGCAGAACTTTCATCTCACTCTCTACAAACAAACAAATAGCACACACCGACAATGAGCTACGGTCCTCGCTTATATCATCCCTTGGTCACTTCACCTTCTTCTTAACCTTTATAAAGTGACTAGGGATATTTTACGAATACAATAAAAAGAAGAGAATAGCACTTAGGAAAACATTATGCTAACCAGAGTCACGTCGCATAAGATATTCATTAAAAGAGTTCTTAAAACATAAAATAAGACCCGGCAAAGAAACATGTTACCTTAATAGCATTCAGCTGAAGGTCCGACGTAAGATTTCGTAGACTGAGAACTCTCACCTTGCGCAAAACAACAACAACAACAACAACAAAGAATCTTACGCACCATAAGCAGCAGAACTTGAGTCTCCTACCTAGTGACTCATTCCGTTTCTCTTTCTGATCCACATCGGATTCCAGTGAGTGTATAATCTCAACTTTGTTCTTCACATGCATCTCAGAGTAGCGAACTTTGGCCATAAGTTTGTTATTGGATGACTGCAAAAATTTAATTAATTCGAAAATCCGAATGCCGCATTCCATCATTAAGGTAGAGAAGACAAAAAACAACAATCACTGCAAATCAATTTTAGTAGCTGACCAAAGGAAACGGCAAAACCACAAGTAGACTTGTGACAGAGATTAAAATTAACGGACGTATAATAAAAACGTAATTTAACCACAAGGAACTCAAATCCTTCCAATGTTTCATCGAAAGCATGCGATATATCAAGCCACATGGCAAAAAATTTTTTTTTCCTTTTTAGCATGAAGTGGCTAAGGAAAGCATTTTTACCGAGGCCATGCTTTGTCTAGAAAAGTACAAGGTCCTAGCTCTTACCACTGGAGGGAATGAAAGCCCTGCGATCGACATAATTCTAATTTACTTGCTGAAACAGTTCATGTTTCGCTTGTCCGCAAGAAACAAATGGTTAGCAGCACACTATCCTATCCATTTACATACTTTTTAAAAATCAAATAACAATATGAGAACCAAAGCTGCTCAAAGATTTTCAGTATAATTCTGACTAGAGGGAAAACTTCCACCTATGTCTGACTGCTGCAGGATGTTCACCAAAACTTTGCTATTAAACATGCGCCACAGTCACAAGACAAAGAGACCAATCAAGACCTGATTTGATCAAAAATAATTTGCGAGCTAAATCGGCTGGAGTACCAAAAAGACTTAGCCCCATTTCAGCAGTTCGTGTATTGCAGCTAAGGCAACAAAGGCAGACGATGACATATGCTGCAAGCGTGTATTCAGAAGCTTTAACACTGGAAGATGAAGCCTTTGCATTCTCATGTTTAATGCAAATTTCGCAAACATTGCTAAATCACATATAACAACACAGTCACTACAGCTTTGAATTTGAAGCACGAGCATCATTAAATGTGCAACATCAAAGCTTTGAAAGTATATCAAATGAACGCTCAAAGATATGATTGCTTATTTTATAACTTCTACATAGACAATACATGAACATTTACCATCCCATTTTTTTATAAGTCAGCATAGATAATCTAACCAATTAAGACATACTCAACGTTCTCACCATAACTTTTCTGACAATTGCTTGAGGAGAGCTCAACACAGCCGAAATGGGTGACTGCAGTACATCTGTAGAAGATCCAGTCTTGGCATGCGGTGAGTGAATTACAGGAGAAGAAGAAGTCCAAGGCACAGGAGACATGTCCTCAACCGATGAGGTAAGCAGACTTGAATCATCAAGGGCGGTAGAAACTACGTGTAAATGGATCAAGCAAATCAAATGACGTACCATAAGCAAGTCTTTCGATTTTCTACACTCCAATAACAGTGACCAGACTCTGCAGTAATGAAACAACAGGTAAAATTGTGAAGGAAAACGGCATATATAAATTATAAATTGCATCATATCCATTGACTTGCTAAAGAATATTTTAGCAACTAGATGACTATCTGTTATTTAACATTAGACAGAAAACATAGCCGGCAAACTGATTAAACGTAAATCAAAGAAGCACAGGCTAAAATATATCGAAGAAATAGTGGGTAACGCAGGAGGTAGACATTATCAGTGAGAAATCACATGCAACTCGCAACCTACATCCACCCAATCTAAGATTTTCAATTATCAAATCCCCAAGTTTGGCGTCTTCATGTCTAGCCATGACTAGGGAGCAGAGTCCCATCAGCACCCTCTGAACATTGTTCGGCAACTCTTGTACTTTCGCAACATTGTCTTCGTTATTCTCAGCTGTTAACATGACCTCCAGTAGAAGGCACAAAACCTTGCAGATAATAAAAAGAAAAAAATTTTAAGTAATAAAATTACACAAGCATAATTCTAGCAAACACAATGTCAAAAACCAGATAATTGTTTGCCTAAACTAACGCTAATGCATACCACAAGGAGCGCTGTGAGGAAAAAAGTGCACGGATTTAATGAGGATCTATATGGAAGTACAAACTATATCCAGGGAGGAACGCATGAAGTAGGCAGTGTGCATGCACTTAATTGCTTAATTAAAAACCAAGCTCCATCCGCATCCAACACAGCTTCACCGAAAATTTAGTTGCTCTATACGCTAGAGCATGCTACGATAAGTTAATGTGGAGCACATAAAAGATTTATGTTACATTCCAAATACAATTTTTTCACCAGATACCTTATTAGATTATCAAAAATAAAAACAGATTGTAGGGACTGTAACCGTAAGACTGAATTAAAAATTAAATTTTAAAGGTTCAAATGACTACAAATACCATCTACCTTTCCAATTTCCAATTCATCTCCATCATGAATTTTCCAAACATCAATCAGGTTCCCAGAGCAGGACCCAAACCGTTCTAAACGAAACCATATGAAGTGAGAATTCATGAAGTGATGCGAATTCCAACATACAAACCAACACAGGAAGCAAGTCCAACTTCTCTTGATATCTTGGTAAATGCAAAGTTATTGAAAGAATTTTCAATCAAACAGAGGTTTTCTTGCACAAAAATTCGTTTTCAAATACTTCAAATCAGCGCCCATGGTTATAGTTAGAGACCGACCGAAATTCGGTTTCGGTTTCGGTTTCGGCGCCGAAAGTCGCAAAATACCTAGTTTCGGTAAATTTTCGGTTTCGGCCGAAACGAAGAAGCTGACTTTCGGTTTTCTTTCGTTTTCGGCCGAAAGTGACGCCGACTTTCGG
>QQSS02231058.1:0-10253 GCA_003687565.2 Craspedacusta sowerbii | reverse complement strand
ACTGCGGCCCAGCCTATTCCGAGCTCGCCGAAGTTCCTGTTCGCGAAGCTATACTACTTGACTTTCGCCGAGTACGACCGTTTGGAGAAGTACGACATTGAGGAGATCAAAGGGGTCGTTCAAGAAGTGTGCGCGCTTGAAGTGGATCCGGAGTGCCAGCTTGACGACATGCGGAAGCGCATCGAGAAGCTGAAGATCTCCGGGGTGAGAGGCTTACGTTGTAGCAGATGAACTTAAATCTCCTTAGTACGTATCGTATGCCTCTGGCGTTCGTGAATTCTGTGAATTCTGGCTGGACTCTGTGTTCTTTATTGGATAATGAACTGCTAATATTTTAGTTTTTGATATGCTGCGATATTTCTCTGCCGGGTGTGATCCCTCTCTTTTCGTGTTCCATATTATGATTTATGTTGACATTGAATGCTGAACTCGTTGTTCGTCGGAAGATTTTGTCAGTTGCATAAGTGAGTATTTTCGTTTCGTGCTAGGATATCTGTTCAAAGCTTTCAGAGGAGTGGTGTTTTCTGGATGGTATGAGATTTCAATTTTTAATGTCTGCTCTTGTTGATTGTGCTTCTGATTATGGTTGTTTATGCCACCGGCCATTATCATTTGGGTGTCTTAATTAATTCGGAGTTGATGTGTGCTGTATGGGCGCTCGTTCGTGCGCTATTGCTTTCCGTTGCATATTTCGGCGTAGAATTGGTGTTGTATGTTGAACCTAAGTTTTCGTAGGTGATCAAGCTTTGATGTTGCTTCTTCTTTAAGCCACGTGGACGGCTCGAATATACAGGATTGACGAGGCTCAGGTTAGTTTTCGGTGCTTAGACTTTCGTTGTTTCCGCTCAATTTCAAAGCCAACTTTGAACTTTGCTTTTTTCTTGTTGCGTGAGGTACATCGTTTTATGGGCATTGTTCTGCTTGTTTGAAGCTTTTGGTCTGTTCACGTGACGTCAAAGGTGTCTTCATTCCTTCCAGGAGAGCCTGATGTATGTCGGCGACATCATGGAAGGTGGCATATACATTCTTGACCTTCAGAAAAAGCAGGAGCTGACCCCAACGTATGTTGCCTGCACGGTCGATGTTTGTTCGCCGCTTATGATGTAACGACGTCTTGCTTCTTTACAAAGCTTTTCCCGGCATGCCTAGCGCTGAGACGTTGTTCGCCTTTTGTTTGTTCAACTCGTTTCTCCTGATTTAACTTTAGTCTATCGAGCGTTTTGTCTAAAAGCCAGCCCAGCTCCCCTCAGATGAAGCGGCCTATGCAACGACCGCTCTCCGTCCCTCCGGATCAGCTAGCGGAGAATTTTCAACGGGCCTTGAACAGTATCGAGTTGGAGCGGTCGAATCACAGTGCGCAGGCGCCGCCCTCCATCGCTAACGTTAACGACAGTGAGGACTCCGATGTCAGTGATTCGGACGAATCGGCGTAAGCTCCACTCGTGCTTGTCGATCTTATTATATGCGGTTTAAGATATATTTTATATATTATCTTGTTATCGTATCTGTTTATGTTTCAGACGGCTATTGTATGATCGGAAATTTCTTTCTGTCATGTTATGCCCGACCATATTATTCATTATCGTTCTTTAAAGTATATGCAAATGAATATCGCCTCTCCGTGTATGCTAGAAAGCTGCTGTTTAATATCGCCATTTCATGTACGCTAGAAAGCTACTAATGAATGTCGCCACTTCATGTACGCTAGAAAGCTGCTAATGAATATCTCTCCGTGTAGGCTAGATAGCTGCTGTTTAATATCGCCACTTCATGTATGCTAGAAAGCTGCTAATGAATGTCGCCACTTCATGTATGCTAGAAAGCTGCTAATGAATATCTCTCCGTGTAGGCTAGATAGCTGCTGATGAATATCGCCTCTCCCTGTATGCTAAAAAGCTGCTAATAAGTGGCGCCTATTAATTTATGCTGCATAGCTGCTCTCGCCGCGCACGATTAGGTCTGTTTTTGAAAATACGAGACTAACTTTTTCTGCAGTCCTGACTCGAGCCCGAAAGAAGGTGGGCTGCCTGTCGCTCAGCCGTTGTCGCGGGTGACGGAGGATGCAAACTTTGTTATTCCTGAAGACGAACTGCTGCGGAATAAGAGTAAGCATGAGATTGCCAGTCTAGCGATTTCAGGGCCGTTGTAATTATTTGCTGTTGTTAGATTGCATGCATCGTTAAATTGAGAAAGATTCATGTCTGGTTTACCCCGTGTCATCTTTACTTGTCGCGCCATACTGTTGATTAAATGAAGGCAGCAACTTGTAGCAGAGTTCCGGTAAGCCGCATTCATTCGTGTAATTAATTTCCGTGGTGAAATGCATCCTTCGGTTATCGGTGGACTTCCCGTTTAACTCTATTGCCGAGCGCGCTGATGCCTACGATATGGCTCATCCTCTATCATTCAGTGCGCTAAACTCAGATTTAACCGATTCCTCATTTTCCCACAATATGCTGACTTTGGAATTTGAAGGTCTTAGCTAGTAATACTTCGTTGAGTAGTTGTTATATTTTCTATTTTTTTTTTTTTTCTAGTGTGTCTGGAAGCTGCAAGGAGAGGCGCCCTGCACCAGGTATGCCTGTGCGGTCTATGTGGCTTCCTGTTATCTTCTGGCATAGTTTATCATACTGAGGAAATTGCCGCATAGTATCTGGCGAGTGTTACTTTAATCATGCGATTGTGAGCATGATTTGTATACGTTTCGGTTCTTGTAGGAGTTACTTTTTTAATATTCTGTTTCAGTTGGAAGCGCTGCACAAGGTCGGTGTGAGTCTAACCGTCTGCGATTCGTACGGCAGGACGCCTCTGCATATCGCCGCCAAGCACGGCAAGAAAGAAATCGTCAAGTATATAGTTGACAAAGGTAAGAGTCGTATTTTATTAGGCTGTGCCGGGCATTCCCATGGAGCATTTCTTTGGCCTAGAGTTCCCAGGAGCTTTCCCTGGCTGAGCATTCCCTGGCCGAGCATTCCCTGACCGAGCATTCCCTCGTCGAGTAGTAGTCTACTGAATTGCTAATCAGCCTTTTAATACTTATTTGTGGTTTCTTATCGAAGCTATCCCTTCGTAGCGAGTGATGTGTTAGAACGATTTCCATGGTCGGCGAATCTGCCAAGCTTGTAGTCGCTTGCGAACTGTTGAGAATGTAAGCGTTCTGGTCCGTCGAAATCTGTCTGCGATAGGGATGAGATTGATTTTGCTAAACTTTTTAAATATCCCTGAGCAGATTGTGTGCTTTTTGTTTGTATTTATTTCTTTTGCGAATCACTTATTTGTCTTGCATTTGTCGGCCTAGTACCTTCTGACATCCTTGATCTGGTCGAGGACGAGCACAGTCACACAGCTTTGCACAAGGCTGCCTACCACAAGCGCCGCACGATATGCCGCCTGCTGGTGAACAAAGGTGCTTCCCTCACAAGACAGGACCTGGAGGTGTGCAATTGTTTTTCTAAACTTTGCATCGTTTCCTTGTCCTCCCAAACATTGCGTTGTTTCCGTGTACTCCTAAACTTTTCATTGTTTCCTTGTAATTCTAAACTTTGCATCGTTTCCTTGTACTTCTAAACTTTGCATCGTTTCCTTGTACTCCTCAGCTTTTCATTGTTTCCTTGTACTTCTAAACTTTGCATCGTTTCCTTGTACTCCTAAACTTTTCCTTGTTTCCTTGTACTCCTCAGCTTTTCATTGTTTCCTTGTACTCCTAAACTTTGCGTTGTTTCCGTGTATATCTAAACTTTGCATCGTTTCCTTGTGCTTCGGAGTTTAGTCGAACTTATTTTGAAATTGAGATGAGGAACCTAAATAAATTGGTTTTAAAAGTACATAGAGGCTGTGAGATTTTGTACCATGTTTGACCATGTTTGTGTGTGTCGCATTGTTTCTCCAAAGTCTCCGTTGTTCGGTTTGCTTGAAATGAAGTCTCTCGTCGCGGCTACTCTGACCAGTTGATGATGCTCTGGACTGTTGATGGTATTCTAAACTGATGATGGTAATCTGAGCAGTGCATGGTACTCTGAACAGTTGATGGTACTCTTAAGCATTCATTTCGTTTTCTTATACGTATAGGGCAACACAGCTCGCTTGCTAGCGCTAAAAGCTGGTGACTCCGACTTGGCTAAGTTTCTAGAAAGTAAGGCAGGTTTTATTTTTAGCAGTCATGCTCCTACTTGTTGCTCTTGCAGTAGTTTTTTTCGAGAGGGTGTAGCACTTACAGTGGTGTGTGAAGCTGACGTGAGCGCTCAGTCATGCTCTACCTTTGTTCTCTACGTCGGCATCCCCTTGCTTTTCTTACTGTTATACAGCTCGCAGTTGATGTTCTGTAGCTCGTAGCTACGAAAGCTCACTTGGCATTCGTATTCTGCTGTCTAGATCAAGAGCGACTGCAGATGATAGCCGCTGACGATTATGAGACCGCTGTGTAGAGATTCTCTGTCCGCTGTGCTGAACCGCGTTGATCGCGTGAGCCAGGAAGTTTTCTCGCCCCCGCGTTGATCCTGTGCACTTAGCACAATAGCCTTCCGCGTTGATCGCGCTTTTCCCTGTAGATTTTTAGCAGTGAGACGTTTGGGCGCTGACTTGGGGTGGATGCCGAGCTGTGACACTTAGTCGCTTAGGCTTTAAAGCGCCGACGTCACTTCTGCAGGATAGCCACTGCGGGACACGCCACCTCGCATGCAGGATCATGCTGAGCATCTTGCTCTCGAAGTTCGACAGCCAAACCTGTCGGCGCCTGCGCTTATCACTACGTCTAAAGCCGCTGGTCGTACGGTCACTACGATGCATCTAACGTTTACGACGTTCAACATACGCTGCGGAAGTCTGTCTGCTGACGCTAACTAGCGACTAATTGGAGCCTATGTATTCGCATTTGGTGTGTACGATTAACGCAGAAGGATATAGGACTGGAATATTTATACAGTTTTCACGGCTGTGCGTAGACCGTATGGCCTTTATTTTTGCTAAGTATGGTGTCAAATTTTGCGTTAACGATTTATTTCCCGTCAAGCCAGTTTTCTGTGAGACGTGGGCTTGTTGGCAGCACATAATGCTTGGAAGGAAGCTATGTCATAATCTTGAGTCCGGTGCAAATGTTTGATAAGGAAACATATGTAGGGTACTTGTTGTTGTTGTTTTGTGAGAATATGGCCTTCGGTTATGTTGATTGGTCCGTCCACTTTCGTTGTAGATTATTAGTTCGCAAGTGTTTTGTTGCTTTTTCTAGGGCTGGTTTTAAGTTATCCGTTACTAACGGTTCATGAACGCATGAAATGATTTCTATACTATTATAATCAACTTGTATTTTCTTCCTGTAAATCGCTCGTAAATCCTCGTAAGGGGTTCCGTGATCAGACGGCGAAAAGACGTTTCTTGTGGATTGGCGGACAGTCATACTAGTCTGTCATGTCTGCTGGACGATGCCGTGCGTTTTCTTCTTCCTGCTCTGGCAGGCTGTGCCACGTGATCTTTTCTGTTTTGACAGGCTGTGATCGCGTGATCTATCCACGTGAGGTGGTGACCTGAAGGGCAGCAAAGGAAAACTTTGGCTTTAACTGCCAACTTCCAACTTCCAACTTTTGGTTAGCATGTGAGTCGTGTAGACTGGCACGTAGTGCCTGGCTTGTGCTGAAGTTTCGCGACTATTATTACGCTAGATCTGTACAGGTGAATTGGCCGGCCTTCGAGCGGAACTGAATAATTCAGATCGAATAATTTAATGATTAATTACAATTATTGTAATCACGATTTGCCTCGCATTACGCGCAAACCCGTTTAAATCAGCTCCGTTTTTGGGGGGGGGGCGGGGGATGTTTTAGGGTCAGTTCCTTTCACTCATTTGCTCCTTGAAAAATCCACCTATTCTTCCCTTGCATCCGTCAAACCATCGAGTATCGCCTTATTCTTTATGCCAAAGGCAATGGTTAGAGGACTGGTGTAATCTTGCACTGTAGTCGCATGCTGTCTCACAGATTGATATGTGCGAAAGCGTGCTGGTGGCGAATAGCAGTCATGTTATCTGCAGGCGCTCGTGTTTTCGGGGCATTTTCCGGGTCCTGTTTCATCATCTATGTCTCCTGCTGGTTGAATAGCGGTATTCGCCTTCGTACGGTTCGAAATATTTAAGTGAAACAAGGAAACAAAGAATTTGGGGTGGATCATAAATACCGTGACTTAGTTGTTGAATAGCGACTTGATTACCTCCGTTTTGCATCCTCAAACAGTAAGGTGAAGTCTCTCCTACACAGGGACCTTCTGCGAAGTTGCTTGCCCTTATGACGCGTCGGGAAAATGGCGGGCCGGCAGGAAAATCTAAGGTGATGTTTAATTAAGGCCTGTCGCTTAGCTTGCGGGCTGGCATTCAACGGTACCGCATGCGCTGTGAGAAATTTTGGCAAGTTGAGAAATTTTGCCCTACCTCATTCAAATTCTGCAATTGCTCGTTTTCTCAAGGCTCTAGATCTGTACGCTTTTGGCTGGCACGTGCATTTGATTTGTAATGGCATAGTTACTGGTCCCGGCGCATGAGCGATTTTCAGCAATTTTTGTTACTGTATCTCAACTTTGCACCTACAGAGGAGCGCTGCAGGTCGCTGCATGACGTGAGTTTGGAAGTCCTCAGTACGTCGCTGATCGGAAGTATATATTTATAACCAGTCTTTGCCTCATTTGTAGTCGCTGAAGTACATGCTGTGCATGCTTCTGTATATTCAAATACTGACCTTATTAACCACAGACTCCATACAAGCCTCGAGCATGCTACCAAAGGCAAATGTGGTTAATAATTTCTCGAAGCCTTGGTTTTGTTACTGGAGCGCGAGGTGTTTTCGTGCTAGCATGTCTTAATCGAATCTTATCTTAAGCAGTCTACCAGCTACTTCTTGCATGTATGTAAGCCTTTATAAGTGAAGTATTCGTGAACTGCAAGTAAAGCACCCTACTGTTCCTAATATGAGATAGCACGAATTTTCCATACAGCCTAGCTCAAATCATCAAAAACACAAGTGTTTCGATCCAACGCGCAATTTTTGTATTACTCGTCTGTAGAGTCAAAAATATAAATAAACCCCAAATGATTACAAGAATCCATTCGACTAGTATATTACAATTTAATAGATATTAAAAGTTAGAAGAAAAGAGAGATGCGTACAATACCACAGGTGCGACCAAGTAACTCGAGCAAGGCGGCAACAATCGCCCTGCATACAGATATCTCTGACAACAGTAACAAGCCAAACAAGCCAGAAGCGAGAGTTGAGCAACAACGAGTACCATGCCGTCGAATATAAACGCTTGTATTCGCATATAAAAAACGAGAAAACGTGCAGGCTCCAAGAAAAAAATCATCACCCAATACGCTTTTTGAAGCGGCCCAGGAACAGTGTCAACTAATCCGAATCAAGATAAAACTTCTCAATAGCGTAAAAGCAATAATAAGGCATGTCACTCAGTAAGCTAAAACGCTTTACCGGCATGACCAAGCAAGAAAAGTGCGAAAAACTAAAGCAAAGCAGGAAATAAACTACCGAATGGATCCTCAAAATCAACAGAGTCATTTATCGAAACATCATCAGACGATCGCGACGCCTCATCGGATTCGCTAGCGTAATTGCGGTAGTCGCAAGTTAGCCGGGGTCCCAGACCAACATGGAAGCTGTGACCCGGTGCGGAGGCCTCGTATAAATTGAGCAACTGGTCAATGTCGTCATCGTCGAGACTAGAAGCTGGCGACAACGGCTGACTGCTGGTTGGACGGAATCCTCGCGCGCTCGCGCTAAACACGCCTTCGTCGTCGCGCAATCCGAATCCGTAGAGACTGTCGCATTTAGCCTCCCGTCCGTCAGACTCGACCTCTTCGGACTTGACAGACACCATCTCGGTCGACGGAGAGGCCGGCAAGCTGTCATCTCCGACAACGTCGATTTCAACGTCATCCAGGAAAGCAGCACAATCGGTGTCAGCGCTGATACACTCAGTCTAAACGATCAGCCTCCACAATTAAAAACAGCTGATCAAGAAACAAACACACAGCTTTACCCACACACCAGGCAAAACTATGACCAGCCTAATATAAATGTTTTGAAAATACCAAGAGGTCGCCAGAGCTACCAGTCCAATGATGCAAATGCAAAAATAAAACAAAACCAGAGCAGTAACCAAACAGCAAATCCACATCTGCAACTGTGTGTATGTTTAAAAACTCCAAAAGAAACAAACACCTAAGCAAGTTCTAGACGAGCTTGATAACTTTATGGAACTCGTAATCATAAATCCTGAAGGCAAAAAATTTCGAAAAAACTCATTAAAATCAACAAGGACTGACATGCACATAGGGGAGTGCAGGAAACACCTAGAAAATGCTATAACTATCATAAACTAACCTTAACAATTGCACAATTACTACTGTGATGCACAAACAGCATACAAGCTACACACAGTGGGTAGAATGGAACTAACCTTTGAATCCTGAAGGCCAAAGTCGTGACCAACGAAAGAAGAATTGTTGCAAAGAGTGTCCACCGCTGGGTACATGCATTATAGAGCGAAGCATGCTCGACTATCGACAACTCTTCTTTCTTGATCACAAGATTGGCATGGTCATCAACTGAAGGTGTAATAATAATTTCCTGGATTAAATTTGCTGTCCGAGGTGCTGTTAGGCATGTGTAGTCACTTGAAGGCGAAACTGGAGGGGTAAGACCAAGCTTAATGCGCAGTTGCTGGTTCTCAGCAAGTAAAGAGTGCACTTGCGAACGCAAATCCTCATTGCTTTGCTTTAGCAACTTGTTCTATAAGGAATTTGTTCAAAATAATACATACAACTTGAGCGCAACAAAGTTTTCTAGGCTAATACACAAAATTAAATATAAATTACATAATAGAACCCTTTTTTTATTTTCCTCAAATTACTACAAGGCAGTACAAAGGGCTCTAGAAACCATGCTTATTTAACTCAAAACCTTAGCATTCTTGATGCAAGGTTGTAAGTGCTTTATTATCAAGCATGAAAAAGAAAATGCCATTACAAAAAGACCAAGCAAACAAAATGAATGCAAAGATTTCAAACCTCAGTTTCAAAACGAGTGACCGCAACTTCAAGCTCCTCCATGTGGGCTTTCTTGCGGTCTCGTGCAGTCTGCGCTGCAACTCGGTTTTTAAGCTTCCTAAATCAAATAAATCAACATTCACCAAATAACAATAGCAGGCCAAACATGGCGCAAGGAATGACACGAGGCTAAATATTAGCTCTAAACTCCACACGACTTTTTTTGGGATGATCACTGTAAAAATTCCAATTCATAAAAAATCTTTAAGCAGACATGAGATACAAAGGAAACAAAATCAGATTAAATACAATGCTATTGCTAACAATTTCAGATTATTCGTAAGACATTTGAATATACTTTAAAAATAAATGACTCAAAGACTTTTCAGTATAATCAACGTTTCCATACAATAGACACCACAGATTGCCAGGGACTGAATATTTCAGCATTGGCTTTGCAACTTTACTTAAATGCTAAACATGAACAGCTAAAGGCTAAAATTGAGATAAAAGCAGCTCTATTAGATGCAGGTTTTAAACACCGAAATGCGCAACCACTATTGGCAAGCACAACTTCTTACAAACTTCTTACAGGAAAACAAGAAATTGACAGAAATAAGTTTCTCCGCACCCCAAGAAAGATGGCAGGGTCAGTCCCTAACTGCCACAGCATGTAACTCCAAGATGCTCCAAACAAGGCTCCGAAAGTTTATAAGAGACATTCAAAGTGGTTACATGGGCAATAAAAACTGCACAGCTTGAATACGTTGAATGCATTTATTACTCAAGTGTGTGTAAATCACAGTCAAACCTGCGAAGAGTGCGCTCCTCGGTCGATAGATTTTCTAGCCGTCTCCGCTTTTGACCAGGAAATACATCTTCTTCTTCTTCTAAGGAAGCAAGGACCTTTTTAGCGTCAACTGTTGATATTTCTAATATATTCATCATCTTTTCGACTGCTTTTTACTTCCAGCAGACTACAATTTTACTTCCGTCCTCGTAGCGGCCCTGTTGCATGAAAAATGTTCTCGTCACAATACACCATGCCTGAAGTTGGCCGCTCACACCTTGGGATAACAATAGAGTTGAACCATGAAGGCCGGTAGCGCTACACAACAGTAGGTTAAAAAAATGGCAGTGTCTCCCGTGCGGGAACCCGCATGCGATATTGCGCAACTAAAAAACGGGAAGTCTCCAATGATTGGCTGAG
>QQSS02231047.1:0-10253 GCA_003687565.2 Craspedacusta sowerbii | reverse complement strand
AGACGTCGCATGCTCGCGAACCGCACGTGTAAGGCTTGCACTGGCGTTCGATTTGCCATTCGATTTTGAATTCGACGTTCGCTATATATATATATATATATATATATATATATATATATATATATATATATAATTCAACTGCTTCACGCAAGGTAAATACGGAAAACACTCATCTTGGTGGGTTGAGCTGGTGGACTGTATTTTCGTAATGAGTCACGCAGAAATTACTAAGACAAAGGTCCTGAGGTCAGCATTCCTCGAAAATAGCAACAGCTGCAGACATAAGTGATGACAGTAACTCTACGATCAGTTCTCTGAACTAGTGCGTCAAAGGGCCTACTATATCAATATGAATCTGTTCGGTCCTGCAAAATTCGCGGCATACACATGGTCAAATGTATTTCGTCGAAGCGCATGTTCACAACACTTTCAGATAGGAAAACACTCATTGCGTAAAGAACTATCGGAGCGTGGTTCAGCAGATCTTTGAAAGTGCTTTCTTGAGACTTAACTCCTAAACTTCTAAAAACTACCTACTACTTAAGTCAAATTCACACATACAAAATGCGAAATAATTCCCAGAAGAAATATCTCTTTTAGTCTTGACATTTTTCAACGATATCTTTTGTCAGTTTCAAAAGGCTTAGACAGAAGTGGTTGACTTGACGATTAAGGCTTGTTTAGTCTAATTATTTCCTCGTGCTCTACATTTAATTGCGACCTTCCTAACAATTGACAGATCTTCTTTCTCCCTTGTTTCTCAACCTTATTCTACTATAGACACATGTTCATTTGTGCAGGAAGTAATTAAGATACGCTGTAAAGGTAATTACATGGTTTCATAGGATGTTTTCAACTTGCTTGTGAATGTCCCTTTGAATGAAGCCATTGACATACCAGACAGTACGCTCCTAGAAAATAACCCTTCACTTACTGTTAACCGACATTCGTTGAAGAAATTGTTTAATTTTGCCATTGCGCAAACTTATTTCTCGTGTAATGGAGATATGTATGATCAGATTGACGGGGTGGCAAAGGGTGCTGTACTGGGACCTGTTTTGTCGAGTCTGTTTATAGGTCACCATGAACAAAGTTGGATAACTAACTACATCGGAAAAACCCGTTTTGACCGCCGATACGTGAATGATGTTTTTTGCTTATTTGACAAATACACCGATGTATCGTCTTTCCTTGAGTATTTGAATTCTAGGCATACGAACATTAAATTTACAGTAGAGTGCGAAACTGATGAGAAAATCCCATTTCTTGATGCTTTCGCGAACAAGACAGAAAGTGCAAACTTTTGTACTTCAACTTTTCGAAAGAACTCATTCACTGTGTTTTTTTTTTTTTAAATGAACTACGCTAGTTTCTGCACGTTTTCTTATAAACGTGGATTTGTTAGAACACTGGTGGACCGCGCATTTAAAATCAGTTATTCATTGTCTGGCTTCCATTGTGATCTAACTAAACTAACGGACATACTCAAACGGAATCAGTTTCTAAGTATTCGAGATCTGTTGTTGCACATAAGTTTACGTGTGCTGGATGTAATGCCAGTTACATTGGCAAGAGCGCCAGACGTATCAACACCAGAATTGAAGAACCTTTAGGTTAAGACTAAGCCTCGCACGTGCAGGGCATTTGAGAGACAGTGAGTGCAAGAACTTTGTTCCGCATGTTTTTCCATTTTAGATTCTGCTGCTACGAGGACACGGAAAGAATCCATGCACGTTCATTCGCTCAAGCCCCGCCTTAATGCTCAAGTCGACCACGTAGCTCTTAGTCTCTCTATTTAGTTCCTTTATTCGCTCTTTCTCTCCATTCTCTACCCGCGCCCAATTTCTATTTTCTTTGTAGCGGTTTCACTCGTTGATTTAAAGTCGGTTCGAATGTAGATTAGAACGTCATTTAGAATGTATTTTGTAATGTTTTGATTGTAACTGTGGAAAAAAAAAATTTGCCTGCTGTTAGTTTATGACAAGTGTGATTTGTGAAGTGTTTGATTTAAAAATGGCTATTATCAGTGAGTGGAGCGATACACCTGTTTCTTTATGAAGTAAAGGCTCGAATGTCGATTGAAATTGACAAAAGATAATGTCGAAGCATGTCAAGACTGAAAAGATATTCTTTCTTCTGAGAACTGATACAACAATAATTACTAAAAATGTTACGTGACGTTAAAGGTTTCCACCAACACAGAACTCAAAAGGATAGCGACAGCTAAACGTTTTCCTACACCACTTTCTTCACAAAGATAGCAGCAAATAGTAGGCTTCCGCGATATGATAAAGTAATGTGAGAACATTTTAAGAATCCATTCAACCCAAGGACCTGGGACCTCAGCTGTACGCCACTGGTCATGGAGATTTTGACCCATTAAGCACAGAATCTTTCTCAGTGGTTCGGGCCACTCATGCTACTTCATTCACGCTTGCCAGATGATGCCGTCTCTATGTCCGCATAATCCAAACACTCCCCTCCTCCGCTGCCTTAGCCATTTTATTTAAAACGTTTACCTCGTTGCACTCCCGCTTTCTTCAAAGGTACTCGCGCTGAAGCATACACAAAGCCTCGGCAGCCAGTCTCAAATGGAAGAAGTTCGGAATCCCGTCCTGCGCTGTTTATTTCCAACTGCAGTTCCGCGTACTTTTCAAGTTTTCGTTTGTGCGCATCATGTACGTTTTCCTCCCACGGGACAGTCAAATCTCCCAGCAAGGCTCTCTTACTCCTTACATCCAATAGCACCAGGTCGGGTCTTAGGTTTGAGATCGCAATTCTGGCTCAGGCAAGGGCTTGTGTACCCGCACTTTCCATTGACGAGTATTAACCCTTTCCACTTTCCTTGTTTTCTGACAGGTGGTCGATCCTTCAGCCACAAAGTTGATCTTGCGCTTTCTTCTTTCCGGAACTTTTTCCAGCTGTAAAGCCTTTATAACTGCCTCCAGAACTCGGTCGTGTCTACAGGTGTACCAACCCTTTGCCAGAGCCACAGGGCAAGCCACGAGAATATGGTGTAAACTAGCATACACTCCGCATAAGTTACAGTTCGGTCCTCTGCTCAGACTCCATCGGACCAGATTTGTCGATGATGGATAAACATCGTATGCCATCAGCATCAGGTTCTTTAGATTGCCCTGACTTCTTACCCATATGCTACTCCAGGTAAGCTCCAGCTTCTCTATGCCGTTCCAGTTGAGCCACGTTCCCTGTTGGCCTTGTTGAGGCGCCTCCGTCATGTCACGCCTCACGCCGTTCCTCCTCAAATACCCGGACTTCGTCTAATTTTAGCTTCCTTCTCTCTCCCGTGCACCAGAACCGAGCTCTCGCTTTCCGACCACCAAGGCTTATTCGTGCGTCCTGCTCCATCCCCACTACTTCTCGATGCATCGCCATGTTTTCAGCCAGGTTTACACATAGCTCCAGTTGCCTGATTTGGACTGGGTATTTGCAGACATGCACGAACTGATACCTTCAGTTTATGCCGGATGTGGTATCAAGGATGGTTGTGTGACGAATTCTGGACCAACATTAATATTTATCAGGAGTGGTAAACACAACGTAGTAGCGTTGCCACACATGCCGCAGATTTTAATGCATTCGTTTGTCTTGACAGGTTTAAATAGGTGGCACGCACTCAAGCTGGAGCAGTGAAGTCCATCGTTATCATTAGCGTCAAATGAGGCCCCGACCCACTGAGAGCCACTGCTACCCGAAAAAAATTGAATGCTGCGTATAAATTATTTACGGAACACGATGATTTGATGAGTTAGTTTTAATGCATCTCATGCACCTGGTCACAGCGCCTATAATACAGTAGAACGTACCATGGCCCTAGCGTCTCGTGATCTGTCTGGGCTTACTCTTAAACCATGACCGCTTTGTATCTCACTTGGATTGCCGTGGTAGGACAACAGCTCTAGATCTGGAGAAAACTAACTTTAAAAAGGTCGGAGAGGCAAGAGCTGAGGTTTAGACTCACGCTGCCATTGACGGCTTTAACGTGCTTATAATGAAAAATGAATACAATGTAGGAGGCTTGTAATGAAAGATCTAGAACCTCTTCGCAATATAAGCAGCATGCCTTTCGATCTGTATTATCCATCTGTGGCAAATGTACCAGAGAATCTGTTCCTGTGGCAAATATTTTACTTACGTGCTTGTGTTATTTAAATTGGCGAATACTTCTTGGAAATAAAAAATATTTTCCAAAGCTGGTGGCCGTCGAAGGACACATTGCTTCTTCCTACCTGAGCATAACAAAAGTGAAGAGGCAGCTGAAAAGCCACGTATTTCGACTGACTCAGGAGGCGGCTAGATGTCGTCATTATGCCCAATTTGTTTGAATGGCTACAATCTGATTTTTCAGCTGATTGATTTAATAGTGTTTAAATGTGCAATTATGCTAATTGTGCTAGCCAAGTTTTATTTTTGAGTGTTACGCGTCTCTAAGTTTTGCGTGGTGGTTCAATAATTCCTCTGTGTTTTATTGTTCTGTAGTTTATCATGGTGAGTTTAAAGACGGTTGCCAGACATTAACGTCGATTCTGGTGCTTTCATTGAATTCTCTCGGTATTAGAATTTTGATCGTGCATTTAAATTTTCTGCGCAACTTTTGGTTCAGTCTTGTATATCTCAGCACATGTTGGCATTCAATAGACTTACACTTCAAATAGTTTTGTGTGATCTTTCTCTATCCCTCTCATATTTACTACCTCTTTCGTTTCCACTTCTGACTTTTTAGGGCATTGACGTAATTTTCAAGTGAGTGCGTTATGAAGAGCGGCATCGTAAAGAAATCATAGTCACGGATATCGCTTTGTGGGACGAAGAAGATTCAAATTCATTTTAATGAACTTATATCTGGTTTTCTCCGTGCGCGTTTTGTCTATTGTATTTAGTTGCCACCTTGGTCTAAGGTGACATAGTGTAGACCAGTTCTTAGGTGAAACAAGTAACGATTCGTATTTTATGGCGTTCACGACAGCGTTATATTTATTAGCCTTGCTAACTTGATGTCTTGGCGTCTATGTATTGACTCAAGTTCATTGTTGCATAACAAACTCAAATCATTATCAGTGTTCCTTCAGGAGCGAGATAATTCCGTTTTTATGCGAATGAGTAAAGCTTGAAAGATCTTGATGCCAACGATCGCATGAAAAGTGTAATTGCAAGTCCTGTTTTTTCAGAATGTCGGTAATTGCACCTACTAACATCACTTTATTTACCTTCCTTCTATCATATCACCCTGTTATTTTGTTCCAGGATTTCTCTACGCTAGCTATGCGGCTATTATTAAATTGATATAATGATATTAAATTTTAAGTCCTCGTGAGGTTTTCATTGCTATAATCTATTTTTTGGCTGTCTAAGTAGGGTCCGGAATGACCCGAAGAATTATTTTCTTGCCCGATTGGACAAATCCACCTCACATCTACTGATTTCTAGTACAACGTATTTCTGCAAGCGTTTTTACTGCAGTTATTACGTCGCAGGCCAATAGCGTAAAATTTAGCCAGTATCGACTATTGGCGGAAGCTCCCGTTGTAACTTCTTCAATAAAGATCTAACAAATTGCGTTATTAATACAAAATAAATATACATATCCATCGACAGACGAGGAAAAACTGTTGGTCTAGTCATCCTCATCAATCTCTTCACTTTCGCCCTCATCTTCAGCCTCTATAGCTTCTTGCTGGGCTGCTCTGAGTGCTCGCTCCTGCTCGGCAGTGGGATCATCAGCTTCAGTAATGTCAGGTCCACTTGGGTACTCCTCTTGAGCCAAAGGTGGTACTGGAGGGCTATAGTTTTCAGCGATGTACTTAACGCCATACCCGATATAGATGTTTTCAAACCTCCTAAAGGGAAATCAATGAGACATTAGGAATTCAAACACCACGCAGGGACTATGGTTTCCCCCAGCGACCAAGGCAGATAATTTAAAGCAGGAGACTCACGAGAAACGTCTAGAAAATACATTTCCTGAGAAAAAAAATCTCATTTTATCAACTTTAAAACTTGCGCAGCAGTGCTTGGATTCCCTTTGCCCTTGCAAGATTCAAGATTCAAGATTCATATTATTTTTACCCATAAAGATAAGATACATTAGCAAGTAAGTCAGAAAATTACAAATATCTAAATGTGACGGGGAGCTCCTCGTAGCAATGCTAATCGGAAATGAGGAGCTCACGCAGACTTTCTTGCTAAACGTAGAATAAACATTAACAAACGAATAACAAGAACAGCTCGCGCATAAAACATCCGTATTCGTATAAAACTAGTGTGCGATGGAAAATCAGATTCACGCCAAGATTGACGCGATTAAATGTGGGTCAAGCAGGTGCTAATCCCTTTGAACTCGTTTGAGGGTACGCTGTTTCAATAGTAATGGCTCACAAACGCTCACAAACAATAGCAAGCAGGTCAGTTACTTGTCGGTTCACATTTGGCAGTTAGAAAAGTGCGTACATATTGCTTGACTTGTTTTTGCTGGTTTTGAGGTCTTTGTTCATGTTGAGCAGATCTTTAAGTTGGTCAGGGCCGATAAATCTCATTGTGCTACTCCCGTACTTCACTGCCCGTGCCATTCGCGAGTTGAGAATTGTACAGTTTAAATATGTTGTAAGTCTTCGTTTTCTTGGGAAACATATAGCTTTATCAAAGGCTGTCGCAGTTCTCCCTTGATCCAGTCATGCATCAAATTGCAAGCATCCCATCGTAAACTATAAGCTTAGAAAACAACGACATCATAATAAACCTTCCTTATGATGCAGACCCTGTCCTGGGCGATGGTCGTGTCTAATGACCTGCGAAGATTGCTGGCTCGAGGACTTTCTATAGAGCATTTAGCAAGACTGCCAGAAGATGTCTGACTTCTATTCTCCCTAATCGATAGCCACACCTTTCGAAAGCAGTCTTGATGCATAGAAGTCTTCTATGCGAAGCCAAGCTGCGATTATACGAATCCATTTTCTGCCATTCCATACGTAAAAATACTCAAAAACATGCGACATGACATGTGACATAAAAAGCGAAAATGTGTCGTACATGAACGCCTATTCCAGCTTGATGACTTACTTCTGAAAAGCGAATGCATGGGCACCGGGCCACAAGTTGGAATGAACAGCCGCAATAGCGTATTGAAGAACCAGCGAGGTCGACCTTTGCGCAGTCCACGCGGGCATGCCATTCACCTCTAAATCAGAGCAAGCCATCAATCGTCAGAGCAAGGAACGCGCCTATTCCACCCTCATCACTAAATCTTGCAAAACGCTAAAGTCGTCTAGAAGGACAAGAAAAAAGGCAAATGCACAGAATTAAGTACCGCATCAAAATCGCAGATTTGGATGAACAGTCATGCTCACCTCGATCTTCAGATAGTGGTGTGAGTATAGGCGGGCCATCCTCAGGTTGAACCTCGTCCAGCTCTTCCCTCTCGTCCTCATCTTCCTCTTCTTCCACGTCCTCTTCATTAGTCTTCGCTGCAGGATTGAACCACGTGGTGCGCCCCTGAAAGTTGGCTTAACTGAAAATTACTACATCACGTGGTGCGCCCCTGAAAGTTGGCTTAAATGAAAATTACTACATTACCATGCAAACCGATAGTCAATATTCCATTGAGCCCCTCGTGCAGAGTGCGAATTCAAGTCCCTAATAATAAGGATAGTCCCGTTCATCAAGCGCATGCGTCAGAGGTCCTTTCCGCATTTAACAAACCTACCGTATTTGTTTCATTGTTGAAAAAGAGAAACAAGCGCATTTAAAATGGCGAATATATCTTGGAAATAAAAAAATATTTTCCAAAGCTGGTGGCAGTCGAAGGACACATTGCTTCTTCCTACCTGAGCATAACAACAGTGAAGAGGCAGCTGAAAAGCAAAGTATTTCGACTGACTCAGGAGGCGGCTAGATGTCGTCATTATGCCCAATTTGTTTGAATGGCTACAATCTGATTTTTCAGCTGATTGATTTAATAGTGATTAAATGTGCAATTATGCTAATTGTGCTAGTCAAGTTTTATTTTTGAATGTTACGCGTCTCTAAGTTTTGCGTGGTGGTTTAATAATTCCTCTGTATTTTATTGTTCTGTAGTTTATAATGGTGAGTTTAAAGACGGTTGCCAGACATTAAGATCGATTCTCATGCTTTCAGTGAATTCTTTCGGTATTTGTATTGGTATTTTATAAGGTTGCCAGACATTAAGATCGATTCTCATGCTTTCAGTGAATTCTTTCGGTATTGGTATTTTGATTGTGCATTAATTTTCTGCGCAACATTTGCTTCAGTCTTCTATATCTCAATATTAGAACAACGTTATTGAAGAATTTTGTTTCTGCATCATAATCATTTGCTTGCGTTTGGTATCTCACGAATTCGTGTGAAATTTGAATTTGAGTTAAATAATGTTGCAAACTAGTACGGCCAGTGCGTTCCAATCTTTAGCTAATTATTTGGTAACTGATAGATGACTAGATTTCCCCCTTGATCTCTCTTGACGCGAATATATTCAGGGTCAATTGAGCATGCTTGTTTGGCAAGCTCCACCGCACAAATGAATGAAATCTCATTTTGAAAATAATTTCTTCCACGAATGCGTATACCACTGAGCAAGACGACGCTCAAAATTCAAGAAAGAAGCCCCCGCCATCGTGCGAACAAAGAGAAACCAACGCGCCACCAAAAGCCGTGCATTGCAAGTTGAATTCAAAACTGTTTCCCAAGAAGTCAACGATATGTTATACGGCAAGTGAAGGTCCACACACACTCGTGAACATCCAAAAACACTCGTGAATATCTAGAACTGAAGCTAAGCGAACAGTTAAATCAACAGAAGAAGATTCCGGACCTGCGTCCATACCGAAGCAGCTGTGAGAGGATTTATTATAGACAGTACTTACTCAGTACACACACCAAAGCCGTGCCATTCCACGGATCAAGAGCTACGCATCCGAGTTTATGTTAAGTCCAGATGGCTAATATATATACATAAGTACTGTCTATAATAAATCCTCTCACAGCTGTCCATAATAAATCCTCTCGCAGCTATATATATTATAATTTGCAATCCAAGTTTGAAATAATCGACATATGCACGCACAATAATGCATTTTATTTGTGCCGATGACAACTACGCAATGAAGTAACCCTTCGTGGGCGCACTGTAGCTCAAGTCTGTTACACACTTAAATAAGCTTAGAAATCGGGATATATAAGCAAGATAATTTATCTCTCAAATCGAAAGAAGCTATACACCATCACTAAAGGAGTAATTGAATCACCAAATTACGCGGTCCAAGGTCTCTGAACCAGATCAGGTCATTGGGCGTACTTTAGCATTAGCTACACACGATTTAAACAAGCAGCATTTCTTAGATTCAGTAGAAACTTTGGCCCAATAAGGACATTTCGGTTTGATAAATTAAACTTGGCCTCATTGCATTATAGCAAGCGCAGGGGCAGATGCATTTTAGGACTTTATCGCATGCCTTTCAACATTTCCGAGCTGTTCGTAAATAAATCGACACAAAACCCCTGAATGGGGATATTTCCACGGATGACTTCGCACTTATTCCCAAAGCCTACAAATCATTGATCTGATAAAGTGATGAAGACTACTTACCCCTCTTAACTAGTGATACATAGATACACAGTACTCAAGCTGTGCCAAATTCAAGCAGTTATTTAATAGATTTCTACTGCTTGAAAATCGCATTAGAAAATCAAATAGCAAGAAACTAACCTGTGGCAGAATATAAGGTTGGTGATGCACCCAGAACGTCATGCCTGGATCTGTAAGGTCTCCGACAGGCACACCCTCGAACTCCACGTTCTCCATAATAGCCGTACGAACTGCAACATAATTAACAGGTGGACATGCAAACATACATGCATTCGTATCATAGCCAATCATCAGCCCATCTATCAACCCATCCATAGACTTCTACGTTCACCCATCCATCAATTCATACATAGAACAGCACATACCGACGTCTTCCTCTTCCTCTTCGTCCTCCTCAAAGATGTAGTATCCCTGAGGACTGACTTGCGTTGCTGCAGTAATTCGGGCGATCTGAGCACGCAAGTAGTTTGATTCGTTACCGGGAAAGGGAGGGTAACTTATAACCTGAGAAAATAAGGAAAGCCGTTCCCAAATGTGACTTAACTATTGTTTGTATACACACATATATACATACATACATACATACATACATACATACATACATACATACATACATACATACATACATACATAC
>QQSS02231046.1:6761-21777 GCA_003687565.2 Craspedacusta sowerbii | reverse complement strand
ATGATGATGATGATGATGATGATGATGATGATGATGATGATGATGATGATGACGATGATGATGATGATGATGATGACCACGACGACGACGACGACAACGACGACGACGACGACTAAGGATACGATCTTGCTTTTAAAATTGCTAACCGCGTCGCAATCAGCCTAACGCAACAGCTTCGCGAGTCGCGAATCTAGGAGCATTCCAGGCTGATAGACTACTGATTCATTAGTGGCTGGATAGATTGAACATAGATTTGCGTCAAAAAGGCCTCTGCCACCAAGTTTGTTGCATATAGTTGCCAAAGAATAACTTCTAACCACTTCAAAGCGACAAATCCGCCTAAAAATAACTCCAGGAAAATCAAATAATAATTAGATACTAGCAGGAACTACTAGATTTCATCCAAGGCACCGGACATGCCTAATACAACGGTTTTCCTAGCTAATTAGCATATACGTTCTGCCACGTAGAGTCACAATGCTATTACTGACAAGGCCAACTAATAAATTAATTAATTTCATTAAAAACTGCTGCCTTGAACATCCAGCACCTGACGTTCCTTTCCAACATAATCACAACATAGATAGTCGCATTGCCTACGTGCCGGACTAAAAATCTTAACTTAGAACTAAATCGATTCAGGAAGACGCTTAGCTTTCTTTCCAAGACCAGGTAAAAAGTGTCTACCAACATCAACCTTCAGTGCTTCAGACTTTCACTGGCAGTACCTCTGCCTCTACTGACGTTCGACCACATCCAAACAACCGTCCCTCCACCTTTTCCACGACCTCCTTCGTCAGAAGCATCAGGCAGAAGCCGAGGAGGATCAAGAGACTAGCGACAATCTTGTACTCACCAAACGAGCTCCCCCGGAATAACGTGTCCACCAAGGCACTCATGGGCATTCCTAACAACGTGCCAACAGATATGAACAGTGGGTAGGTGTAGGAGATTCCGAAATTCACCAGGCAGTTGAACACAAGTCCGAGGAGAGCTGTGCCGAGGAGGTACCGCCAGGGAACGTGATTCCACTCCAACAGCTCATACTCAGTGTAGTAGAACACCACAACCACGAACCAGAAGACGAGCAAGCTCATGGCTCCGAGGAGCGTCAGAAACAGCGCCACCTGCGCACCAGTTGCTGATCCTATAACTCGCTTGAACATCACCTGCAAAGTAAATCGATGGAGAACCTGTATTTCCCAATTTCAGGACTACAATATCAAAGCACGCTGTGCCTGTATACGAATCGGTAAGACTGAGGCTTGCCGTGGCAGCAGGACCGTTCTTTATAAGAAAACCCACAGTGCGCGGAGAGACCGTGGCGCTCCGAAAGCTTGTTTGTACGCGAAGAAACCGTGGCGCTCTCGATAATCGCCATGGCTCGAAAACCGTGCCGATAAAGGAAGGCAGGCTAAGCCAGTAAGAGCAAAACGTGAAGTGACCAAACAGCTATTGCTGTTAAGAAATAAACAAGCGTGCACGAAAAATTTGCAGGGTCTCGCGTCGCATCAGGAAAAGCAGGTCTACATTGCACACTAACCCTGATGATCATGGACTCGTTTGCGTACACACGACAAACAATAAGCAAGATGGTGCACATTCACGCTCAGACTGACACGTGCAGAAAATCAACACCATCCGAACGACATTAACTACAAAAAGCTCTGAAATTATATTCGGCAAACAAGGCAACCTTAGCAGCCAGAAAACTCCGCTTTTTTTTTTTTTTTAAAAACTGACCCCGTAGAAACACTTGATTAAATCTTGGCTAAATCTTGGCTAAATCTTGGCTTGATTCAAGCAAACATACGAGCTCGTAAATTCCCTAATGGGATATGGGAAAAGGGTAAGCCAAACACCCCTCTGAAAGCCACGACATTTCGGCATTGTCAACAAGAAAGACAGAAACAACAACAACAACAACATAAACACATGGACCGCACGACAATGAGAACATGACGGACCTACCTGGTATAAAGCTGAGCCGAAGGCTGAAATCACAACAAAGGCTATCGAGTGCACACTAGTAGTTCCAAACCCTTCTGAGTAGCTCATCAGAATTATTCCACCGACGGCACAAAGCACGGCCAAAGCCTGAAAGTAAAACCAACGCAAGCATCGACTCGCGAGCGCCAGACGGAAGAAATGACCCTTGGTGTCGTTGACATGCAAGCCGCAAGACGTAACATACCAACGCATAAGGCGAATCAAGCTCACCTTCAGCCCGACAACTACTACGCGTTAGCGAAATAATCTGGCAAAGAATCCAGTGAAATTAAAAGTAGCCTAAAGCAAGTGACACGTTCAGAAAATTTTGAAATATTGATGCTAATTCCCTGCCAGCAACAATATGGAAGCCAACAACAAACAAGAACGATGTCACGAAGAGGCAGCAATGTACCACACACTTGAAGCCAACGCCCTCACGCCATCTTAAACAGAGAAACAGTTTTGAATCATGCAATGGCATGAAGATGTCGGGAGATCTATTAACAGTGCTTGCACCATAAAGTAGTGAAGCGCACACTAAATCCCGCATGCGGGAAGGTACGCGCAGAAAGGGTGCACCCTAAGGACAACGTACGCCGGCTGATATCGTGAGCCAATTATTGCAGAGAAGTTTCGGGGTGGTCATACGTAACCATAATCAACATCGATGTAGGACGGAGAACGAAACAAACTGTGGGACAAGAAAGCAAGACTCGCTTATCAAAGCCTCAAACTGGGCTAAGGAAATAGTTTTACATTCCGATTAAAAGGATACCCTTTCAAACTAAACACAGAAAACACAGTGCACAAACTCGGGCAAACACAGATGCCAGCATGCCTACATACACAACACATAGGCACCTGAACACACATACAAAACACGTAATACAGTCGTGTACATACAATAGGACATTATTAAGAGCATGCAGGCATACGTAAGTCTGGCCAAAACCATCCCAAAATAACAAGGTCTATGTATACTTACACGGATGAAATATAGCTTTTCCTTCAGAAACAAAAGCGACAGAATATAGACGAGACAGCTGTGTGATGAAAATACAGCGGTAACCGTGCCGGGCATAAGCACTTCCAATGAGCGGAAGTACAAGTAATTGGTGAGCAGCCACAGAACGCAGAATCCCAATATATATCGAACCAGGTAGGCAATGATACTCTGCAAACACATTCCTTGGGGACCAAGTATTTGTGCACTCTCCCTAATCAAGCAACCCCGAGAAGAATTAATTAAACATCATATCTAAATATTCTCTCACAGTACCAAACAAGATGTCAATACTCCAGTATGTAGACTTTTACAAAAGCACACCATTAGAAACAAAGCAGCTAGATATTGAGCTGCTCATGTTATAAGCACTTTGTGCTTTAGTGTGCCACCCAGCTTCAGAAGCCTACAGTGACATGATCTTAAGCTTTTCGAGAGCCTGATTATGTGCTGAAGGCTATCAGAGAAAGAGATGGGTTTATTGTATCAATGCTAACACAAAAAGTTGAAAAATATTCATAAGACTTAAATATCATTATTAAATACTATAATAATAATGCACATAAGACTTAACTCAGAAGCAACCAGTTATTTTACTTTGCCAACATTATTTAATCAGCATTGATCATTTTCAACTAATACCAAAAACTTACATTACAAGATTATAACTGTGTACTGTGTATTTACACCCTTTTACCTAAACAATTGCAACCTATTCCTATTAGTTGAAAACCGTCAAGGCTGATCGATACATGTCTGACAATTTAAACAAGTTGCATATCTTTTAATCCATTGATCATGCACATATAACTATACTGCTGGCTGCCAAAATTATCGGTCACACAACATTGAAGTTAAGTCTTACCTAAAGAACATCAACAGCCGCCAAGGATGTCTTTTTCCAATAAATGAAATGAAGAACAAGGGAGACAGAACGATTGTAAAGCAGGTACAGAACCAAGTTGTAAAGTAAGGGGCTCTGAATGTGCTTGAGTAAGTGCTCTTGCCAAACTGAGTTGCACCCGTCCAAGAAACAGCAATCAGTAGCACAATCACTAACCCCATACAAACCTTGAACACACCAGCTGAGCAATCACATGGATATGAGGCTATGTTTACATCTGAAAAGAAAAATGAGCCTTGCATAGTCTAACTGCTCACATAGCATTCTCTTCAAAATTTCTTGATATGACAAAACCATTGTGACTCATACCATGAATTGTGGCATTGCATGCACAAAGATAGACAAATTTTCTTTCAATAAACCTTAAAACTTCAAAATAATTTAAAGATAGATAAATGATGACTTTCAAGCAGAAATGGCACAGAAAGTGAGAACGTGTAGAAGCAAAATTTCAAGGCAACAAATCTATCAGCCGGAAAACATTTAAGAATTATGAATAATTGTGACAAATTCTCAAACAAACCTTTTTTTGCCCCAACCACATCACATGTACCGTAATTATGGTCAACATCTTCAAAATGGGGCAAACTACTTGAATTCTTGTTTGTGGTAGTTTGATTTTCAGTAGCGTCCTCAATTTTGCCATTCGGCAAAAGAGTCACATCCTTCTCTATATGTTCATACATCTCCATATCATGTATGGCTGTGGCTACTCACACGCTAATATAAAACAACAAATTGATGCTTATGGCTACTTAATGACGAGTGCTCTTTTATGACATCATACATCATGATATAATTTGATTTAAAATGAAGAGACCACAAGAGCACAAACATGCACTGCCATTACCAAACTTCAATCACCACATGAAATCACAAAACAACATGAGGTTCACTTAATGCAAATACCAGACATGTGCAGGAATTAAAATTGTTAATGAAACCCAGCTACACGAAGACTTCACTGAGCAAAGAATACATAAAATGATGAAACAAAGTGATAATCTGAACATTTTCAACTGCCCTCAAAACACAACATAGTCTTTAAAACACAAAATGATCAGTCTGATGATTTATTAAATCCTCAGGACACAAATGGGCATGCTAAGGGTTATAGGGTTTCCTACACTGCAAAAAGATACAAATGCAAAACTAAAAACTAAATGAGAATATCAGTCTAGATTACATCACAGCAGTCATCTAGTTGCAACACCAGCAGTAATCTTTAAGATGGTACCAAGTTGGTACCCACAGTTGTGCGGGGTCACCATGCATGCACACCCACATTTCTCCTACATCTGCATGAAGGGTTACCTCTGACACCCATAACATGCTAATATAACTTCAGCATGCAGTTGTGCATTAGGGTGATGACTTCCAAAAAATTGCTTTACTGCATCATAATTTGACAAACGTTCATTAGAGAATACATAAAATCGTATTTTCAAGACAATCTGCCCAAAAACCCTCGCACACCAGATGATTTGAAAACTTGTATTTACCACGATTTGGAGCATTTGGAGATTTAAGGCTATTTAACAAAATGAAAACAAACAAAGGCTTCAGTGACATATATAAGCAACACTTTAAAGGATTCTTATCCATACAAGAAGACCAATTGTTCACTATCTCATTGGGCAGGATGAATCTCAGTGGCACGTTGTCCTTCTTGCAACAGAAGTCATTCAGGTCTTCCAAAACTTCTATCACCCTCTCACAGCACCAGTTTGTTAGGGCGTTTATAGTTGTTTTATGTTTTCTCTATGCTTGGAGATTTTTATCAACTTGTGCATGATCCATGACAAAAGAGGAAGGCAATCCAGTAAATGATGCTGACAACTGATAAACTAGGGTGTGGGGTTATCTCTCTCCTCAAACATTTGGTGCAACTGAGAACAACCCGTTTTTCCTGACATTCCTGTTTGTTGAGTCCAGGTTCAACTTGTCAAACACATCCTGAAAGCCTTCCACGGTAGCTTTGCTTTACTATCCTTTAACTTGATTACAATCAACTTAATTTCTCGTGACTTTGTTCAAGGGGTCCATTGCCTGTTATTCGAAGTCCAGCAAGTGTTTTCTTGAGAAGTGCAAGCTTCAGTTCTACTCATGAGGTACACTCACAAAGTATCTCTTTAACCCAGCAGCTCTTGTGTAGATAATCTTGTGGACTGCTGGGATTTCAATGCCCTGGGTAGATAGTTGGCAGCATAGTTTGGCTGGTTTGTGGGACGACAGCTTTGACGTTATGCTTTCTTTTGCTCGTTGATGCAGCATTCTCATCATTTTAAGAACTGTCTTTGCTGGTGTCCCATAAGCTCATACTTCTTTCCAATAAATCAGATGAGAAAGCAGATGTGGACCCTGCCGATTCCCTTGTGTTCTTTTGCATGGATGGTTGTATGATCTTGGCACGTAGGTGTGACATTCGAATAACCAACCTAGCCCTTGCTCTTATTTGCTGTGTGTATACAAGATTCTCATCCTCTTGCAACTCTTTTCACTTGAAGATGCTTCATAATAAGCCAGCTGGCATCTTCTTGATGGCACTTGAAGCTGGACCAAGGTCTTTGTCCCCGTTTCCTTGTTCTTAGCCTGAAGAGCACTTGTTGAACGACATGATGTCTTCTACTAAAAGCTTCTCTTCAAGATTTCATATTTAACCAACAGACTTAACTGGCATCTGGTGAGTCACTGCATACTGCATGCTCTGTATGACCTATTTAACATATATTAGCTATAGATACTGCATGCTCTAAATGTACCATTTAACATGGACTTATTTTCCCTCCGTCTGTAAATTCCAAGTGTGATTAGCAAGGTGGATATCGTTCCACCTACAACTGCTTCGGGAATAGCTTGTTATTACTCAGTCTAAATTTCAAGTATCGTTCCCTTGCAACGCATTAACGATGCGTATTGAATAAAGACAATAGATTGCGTCAAGTAGTTTTATCAGTAAGGGGATTGGACTTGATCACGTTGTACTCTTTTTTCTTGCTTCCTTGCCTTTGCAGAATTGGATTAGCGGGGAGCAAATCCCTACAAAGGCATTACATGCATAACACCAATACTGCTTAGACACGGGCGCATGATACGTAAAAGTACGTAATACGTACACAATACGTACACAATACGTAAATATTCATCCATCGGTGCTACAGGCAAGATATTAGAGAAATCAAAAGTCAAAAACTTATCAAGTTGATAAGTTGGACCTAATTTGCATGGAGGACGCAGTTCCTTAAAAGGCATTCATCAGCTTCGAGCCGTGGTCTGAAGCCAGGCCGGAAATCTTGGTCACATCAGCAACAATTACCGAATCCCCACCAAATTAAAGATCTGTTGCCACCAACTTTTTACGTGGTGTGTACTGCATGCGATTCGTTGGCAAAATCCCGAACGTCAATCTGGGTTACAGTTCTCTCGGCCAGCGATCTAACCGTCATCGGTGGCAGCGTAAATAGCCTGGTCGACGATTAGCGCGACTCGCTGTTTTCTTTATGTGATTCATCATTGTCTTGTGTGCGTTTCATCACTGTCTTGTCATCATATGTGCTTACTGGCATCAAATAAGGGAGTGGATGGTTCTTTCGCTTTCAATGAACGCTAAGCTTTGTGTGTAGGAATAAACTGATAATGTCACGAAGAATTTCTAGTTTGAAGCATATTTTGGCTTTTTGGCCAACAAGTTGAAATCTTGGAGACTTAATTTTGCAAGGACAAATTGTCCCCGGTTCTGAAATGAGCCAACGATTAAGAATGCCGTTCTGCTTTCTTATTTATTTTGTAGGCATCTCTTTGCACTGCGGCTGTATGTTCCTTAATTTGCATGGTAAACGAGATGTATCTTCCTTCTAGGGAATTAGCCAGGATCGAAATGAGTATGGATGGGAATAAATAAAGTGGGCACATTCACCACCATGTCATCAAGGTATTTTAGCATTCGAATAAATGCATTTCAGCTGTGAACTTTATGATCCGGAAAGTAAAAGTAGTGGCATTCATATTTGTAGTAGTGAGCATGCCATAAATAGAGTTCCACTTAACAGGCAATATTTTTGTTAAATTATGCTAGCCTAAGGTAGTTCAAGATATCTGAAGAGGTTGATGTGGTAATGATGGCAAGCGAAAAGAAAAGTTTGAACAACAAACAAACAAGCAAGCAAACAAACAATAAGCCAATACAGTTCATGGACATCTTCTATATGCTGCTATTGTTACATAGCATAGTACACCTAAGCCAGATTCATCTACTGAAGTTGCCATAAGCAATTGAAATTTTGCACATCTGATGGATCCTGAAGGTCTGTTGACATAGAATTCTCTGAATTAAAATATTGCAATGGTTCTAGTACAAAGGGGAAGACTTTGTAGGTATGCATGAAAAGAAGGTGAAGTTTCATATGATATTGGTTGAAATCACTGCTCTAGTTTATGCTTCATATGATTGCGAATGTATTTCCTGGTTGGAAATTTTCTTGGAGACCTTATTGTGTTGCCACCTCTAAACAACAGCTTGATGAGAGTGGCAGCTAAGCTAGGTTCATGGTTGCTGATTGCAGGTGTGTTTGACAATAGTCCTCAAGTTTTGAAAGGTAAATGTTTTAGCAGATGCTAACAAAAATCTGGTGTTTAGCTGTAATTTGTTGAAAAACAGCATAAAAGTTTTGACATTAGCACCAGTTAAGGATGAGGAAAGGTGATACTATTTACGTTTACATCGCATACAAATAATAGTTATGATTTGTGCATTTAATTTAAGCTCCTCTGAAGCGTATATTGGTGCAATGAAAAAGGTTCTTACTCATTCTAGGCTGAGAGAATGCTGCCACGACCTAGTATGATCGTAAAACATTTGTGAAACATGCACGTGTGCATATGATCTAACGTTTTCTATCCAGTTTTGCACAATTGAAGTAGGGGGCTAATACTGTGGGATTTGGATTTGGATTAAGCTAATGCCTTTCGGTTGGTGTTATTGCAATTTGCTTTAGAGTTCTTTCCATACTTTTGCCATTTCTGCAATTTACCACCAAGTTATTCACCTCAGTATGGCAGTGTTTATTACTGTACTGCTGTCTGTTGAGGTCTTGATGAAAACATCTGCTCAGTTGTTTTTGTGTTAAAGCTAGCACTTGCTAAGCTAGATTTGCTGAAGGCTAGTAGAGATGGCTAGTGATAAAGCAGTTAAGAGATAGCGGTGAAAGCATGTGTATTGTTTTGAACAAAGTTAAGAATATGACCAATGGTATCATTGAGGACTTTTTATGCAGATTATGCATTGTCAGTCATCATCACCAAATATATGCTGAAGCAACGTGGCAGTGGTTTAAGTAATTTTTTTGGAAAGAATATAATGGTGCTTGATGCTTAGTGAGCCACGTCGGTTCAGCGGGCGTTTGATAGCCTTTAGCCGGCAGTTGCTAGTGGCTAATTGGCTGAGTTGAATCTGAGGATTATGTATCTCTCTTGCTGATGTATTTGTCTTGTCTCTGTGCCCAGACTGGGTTTTCTTATTTTTGCAAGTTTGCAAGTGCAGAGGAGTGTTATGGCTGAGCAGGTGATACTGATAGAAAACTAGATGTGAGCATCTAGGTAGGCTGCTTCAAAATTGGTCAGATTGATTGAATGATTCTGCTGGTGATTCTGTACATCTTATTCAATTCAGCAAAAATCAATTTGATGTGGCTCTAAATTGAGTATTGCTCATAGTTGTATGTGTATTGTTAATATATACCTAATGCAATTGTATGTGTATATTTCTTGCTCGGTGTTCAGAATTTTACTGTATGCCTGCAGAAACCGCTTTCCAATTCAGGCTTATCTGGTGCTCGTGTAGTGTACTGAAGAATACATAATAAATCTCTGGTAATGAGGTGGCTGTTGGTCTTTTGTAGTCGAAGCTTAAAGAAGTTAAGCGAGGAAAGTTTAAATCGGCCAGCAGAGGAAGTATTTGACCTTCTTACAAAACTTGGAGAAGGGTATGTATTGTGCATGACACACTGCAAGCTTCTTAGAATTTCACTGCTACATTTTGATTGACTTCCAGCAATGTATGTTCGCTGGCTAAGGATTGGCCCAGCAACAGTGCTATTGTTGACCCCTGCCACTGGGCTGCCTGACAGCAACTACGCTGTTACCTGCATTTGCAAAGTATTGCATTAAGATTTATATAAGCTTGATCTAAATTTATTTTCCGGCTAAACCATAGGAATTGTTTGCAACTAGCACAGTGCCTTCATTACTTTCATGAATGCTGGGGATTCCCAGCTCTATTAAGGCAGCTTGCTTGTGATGAGAAATCTTATCAATACAAATAAGCAAAAGCATAGAAAGAGAGGACTGGCTGGTTTATTTGATATTTGGACAAATCCTTTACCTTTTGATTGTATTGGGTATGGGGTATATGCTAAGACATAGGCCTTCACAATTTAAACCATCTTGTCTTATAGCTAATATTGTTTTCCTTGGAAATGTTTGTTGCAGCGCTTATGGATCTGTATACAAAGCAATGCATAAAGAGACGGGTGATGTATTAGCTATAAAGCAAGTTCCTGTTGATACTGATCTGCAAGAAATAATTAAGGAAATAAGTATCATGCAGCAGTGTGACAGGTATATTAAAGACTTCTTCTATCTCTATATGGATATAAAGTATATAATACTTGAAACGGTGATTAGTTTTTTCTAATTACAGCAGTTGCACGAGATTGGTTGTTAAAGGCTGCCTATGTTGCATATTTGCGAGGATGAAAATGATCTTCTCTGCAATTTTGGAAGGATTATAGAAATATTATGGATTGCATGTTACATTCTCTGGCTCTGGGAACCTCCTGAATTTTAACTGAACAGTTTATTCAGTCTAATGTTGTTGCATGCGTGTTTAGTGCAGCATCCATTTTAGGTATTGCTTTGATATGAAATATGTCATGTAGACATTTCTGCAGTGAAGTATGGAATATGGGATGGTGCTTAACCAGAAATTTTTTCCTGCACAGAGTGGTTAAGTAGTATAATCAATTTGTTAGAGTTGCATTTGTTGAGGTCAGGAAAATTTGTTAGAAGCTATAGGAATTTGTTGATTGAACAGGTTCGGATCTTAATTATAATGCGGAAAATGCTGAAAATATTCTATAGAGTTGACAACCTTGCCCGGTTTGTGAAGAAGTTTGGTTCAAGGTTTTGCCATTTGTTTGACTACTGAAGCTTTTTAATTGCTTTTCTTGAATTATGTGTTTTGTTTTCATTAAGCCAATATGTGGTCAAATACTATGGGAGCTACTTCAAGAACACAGATCTTTGGGTGGGCAAAGCGTTCTTTGATTTATTGTGTTTCTTAAAATCATTTTGCTAGTCGTTTAAAATCATTTCGGAACATTTAAAATCATTTAGCTAATGAGGCCCACGCGAGATAATTATGTTAGTGAATGGAAGCTTGTTTGGAGGTCGTAAATATTTCTTCTAATTAACGTGATCCTTTGTATATTTCTAGATTGTCATGGAGTACTGTGGTGCTGGTTCAGTGTCCGACATCATGAGGCTCCGTAACAAGACTGTAATTAAACCCTTGTGTGTTGCTGAAGTTTTTTTGTTCTGAAGCTTGCATAGTGGGTCTGCTTGTAAATGTATTTTCGAAAGCAGGGCTTGCAGTACTATGCTCCATCGTATGTGCCTGTGCTTGACGTGAAGGACTTACCTATGACTTTGCTACTTCTCGATGCCAATTGTAATTTTGATCTTAACATGTCAGGAACGTATCCGATAAGTTCTGATTGTTCTTGCTTAGATCAGGGTGCGAGGTTGGGTAGTAGAGTCCTTATTAAGCGATCGAATGCGGCAAGAGCTCGTGTTGACTTTGTGATGTCTGTAAGATTCGCCGCTTGAGCGGTCGTTTCCATTGCGCTTGGGTTTCGTTTCCAGTTGACGGAGGAAGAAATTGCTTGTATTTTACGAGATACACTTAAAGGCTTGGAGTACTTGCATCTGCGACGCAAGATACACAGGTGAGCAAGAGAGCTGATCTTGTTTGTGTAATGGTGGGCACGGTACGACCTGCAGGTGTTAAGCTTTCGCATAGCGCTCATTAGATTCGCAGTTTCATGGCTCGGATTTATCCGTTCTAGAGATGTAAAGGCTGGAAATATTCTACTGAATACAGAGGGACATGCGAAACTTGGTATGTCGATCGCTTATTAGCATAGTTCTTGTTAGCTGTTTCGTTAGACATTGTGCGATTGCTTATTGGCATATTTCTTGTGAGCTGTTTCGTTAAACTATGAAATTGCATCTTTGTTTAGACTGTTACAGCATATGATCTGCATTATATTGCACTAAATAGAACCCAATGTTACGTAGTAGGCACTCGTTTTGAGCTCGTGAAATATATGAATATTTTTCTCTTTAGCTGACTTTGGTGTTGCTGGCCAATTGACGGTAATGGTGTTTTCTTACGCTTCGAAACTAATATATTGCGTGGGAAGCTGCTTGTTTGTACGTGGCTTTTCTTACAGTTTATACGCCCCACTCTGCTAGATTTTGGGCGTTTATTTTGACCTCTTGCCTGTAGGACACGATGGCGAAGCGAAACACGGTTATTGGCACACCCTTCTGGATGGCTCCGGAAGTGATTCAGGTATGCCAAGTGAACAAGGGTCTGCGTGGGTTGCCTACTAGTATCGTGTTTGTTGAAAAGATGCCTTGAAAACATGCTTTATTATCCTATGAATGTTCCGAAAGTTTTCTTGGTAGTGTTTTGTTATTCATGAAAGTAATCATAGTTGTTATGAAACTGTGGAAAGGTATACGTTAAATTTTTTTGGGGTGTTGTAAAATCCCTCGTAGTGCCGTAATTTTTTTCTGTATTATAGGAAATCGGTTACGATTGTAAGGCTGATATATGGTCGCTTGGGATAAGCACCTTGGAGATGGCTGAAGGCAAGCCCCCTCATGCTGACATTCATCCTATGAGGGTAAGAACATTCAAATTTCATGATTGCGGAGAGTCGTACTCCGGCTTTTTGATGCCTAACTTCGGTTCTTGTTTTTCGTCTAAATGTATGAGCTTCTGTTATTCAGGCGTGTGCTGACGGTTAGACTTTCGAAAAGGGAGAAAGCTAAACGTAAGAATCAACTGAATAGGTTTTATGAGCGACCACTTCCCTTCCAGGCGATCTTCATGATCCCCACAAAGCCTCCCCCGACATTCAAGAACCCGGAAAAGTGGTCCAAGGAGCTCAAAGACTTTGTGGCACGGTGTCTTGTGAAAAATCCAGACGATCGATCGTCTGCCACTACCCTGCTTCAGGTAAGCATCTCCTTCTCTCTTCGGTGCAAGTGAAAAGTTGTTCTATGCGGAGCGCTAACCAGTCGGAAAGTAAAACTAAAGGCTAGGCTACCCGCGGTGCTCTCTTTGACAAAAGTGTAGAGGTTTGTTCTGTGTTTTGCTTTTGGAGCGCTAAAGGCATTCCTTTACGTATCCGATTCATCTTTCTTTGGAGCGCAAAAGGCTGTCCATTACGCTTGCGAGACCAAAAAACTTGTCTTTGACTTTGCTATGATAGACTAGGTGACAAATATTCCATGCTTTTAAGGCGCGTGTTGAAACTCTTGTTGACATGGTAACCCAGAAAGAGTTGTCCGACATCAGGGTAATTCTTTCAACATTGTTGCCTGTGATTGGGCGTAATAGAAATATGTTTCTCGATAGTAGCAATATGTTCCGTATTGTCCTTGTTGGAGAGTGGCCTTTTTAAAAAAGCTTTTGCATTTCAAATGGCTAGCCTTTCGTACGTTTCGTCCCGGCCAAGGGACTCGTCAGAGACCTTTGGTTGGAGTCTTAACTGGCCAAGAAACTGCTTGGAGTCCCATTAAGAAACTCGAAACTCCTGAAGACCTCGAGTGCTCCGTCTAACGAGAACATAATCTCTCAAGTGAACAGTTGAACGAGATCGTTACAGTTTTGGCAGCCTGCACCCATATCACTGGCATTGCCAGCTGCGCTATACGCGGGGAAAATCGGTTGTAAGTAATCAAATGCCTAGTTTACGTACGTTTCGTCCCTGCCACTGGACTCGTCAGAGACTTTGCATTTCCCTGCAAAATGTCGATTTGTTCGTGTTCGGAAGGGAGTTTAGTACCCAATGTTGCCTGATGTTACACATGGTTCTGACTTCGTAACTCGAGAGGGAGGGGCGTAATTACATGGAAAGGAGAATGCAATATTGTGGTCAGAGTAGGGGCGAGTAGCAAGAAAGGTAAGCGCCAAAGCTGGCTTACATGTGTGCTCTCCTGTGACTGAGGAGCTAACTCCAGTGTTGGTTGTCGTTGCCACCGCTTTCAGTAGATATTCTCGAAATGCGAATATGATTTGTTTTGAGTAGGTTTTATCTTACCGCTGCCTTTCGGCTGGCGTTTTGTTAGTGCTGGTGTTTTGTTAGTGCTGGTGTTGCGTTTTCTATGAAAGGGTTGTTAAAACTGAATTTGTTACTGGCCTCCGTGTTTGACTGCCCCCGAACCCTCTCTGCCCTTGCGGACACCATGTTCGGTCAGTTGCCATCAGCTCAGGTCTATTGACGAACTTGGCAGAGACTAATGGATGAAACGGCGCATGATCGATTTAGTGGCTATGCTTTGGATGATTTCTTGAGAGACGTGAAAATGGTTTGACTTGACGCGCGATCTGCGGGTTTTCGGTTTTTGTCTGTGTGACGGCGCGTCAGCTGGGAACATTGTGATCACTGGGATCACTCGCGCATGTCAGATGAAACATTGAGCATGTTAGGTAGTTGGTTAGTGCGTAGCATGCTTCTTGAGAGGCATAGCATATCGCCATATCCTTTCGAGTATCCGTATCCCACCGTATCGGCTGAGGCTACGTCCGTGTTAGTGAGCTTTCTTTGAAGTGCCGCAATACAGATGTATGGATAGAGAAACTTGTTGTTTTGCCCTTCGCCCAAGCTTTCACCAGCATAAACGCAAGTGCGTTCATTTTTTTTTCTTTTTTTTTCTTTTTTTTTTTTTTTTTTTTTTTTTTTTTTTTTTTTTTTGTGTTCTTTTCTCTTTTTTTTTTTTTTTGTCGTTTTCGATATTTTGCTGTTTTTTTTTTTTTGTTTTTTTCT
>QQSS02231035.1:0-10254 GCA_003687565.2 Craspedacusta sowerbii | reverse complement strand
GAAAATTGCTTCGGACTGGGATGTGGTGGTGGTGAACTTTATGGTCGAGGCAAAATTGGAATAGGCAAATTCGTCGCCAAAACGAAGAAAATGGTATAGGCAGACCTTGCTACCTTCCCAAACAAGAAATGCGTCGTGGATGCAACGGTGCAAGCGTAAGGTGACTATTCAAATAGGTTTCGATTGCTGTTAAGTAATTTTGACTCAATCTTTCGCAAAAAAATGTTCGCGTAGTTAGCAGCAAAGGGGTGCCCAAAGCTGTGCTACCATCATTCTTTTGGCTCTTTACTTTTTCTTTTATATCTCTTTCTCTTATGTATATTGTGCGTGGACACATACCTAAGTAAGTACATGGGCTTCCTTGATTTCTATTTTTGTTGTGTGTAGGGAACATTAAGTAATTCACTAAACTGCCTTCTCGAAACAAGTGGTCAGTTAATGAAGACGTCACTTGTTCAGAAGCGAACAAACAACTTAAGAGATCGTCTGGTTCTTTTTCCTTCACAATTTGACCACCTGATACAAACCAGACCACAGCGCGAGGTTCTGCAGCAACCTTTAAAGCCACTGGCAGAGTTTAAAAAAAAACTCCTAGCGCGTTACTCTTCTGCTTGCACTCATGAAACTACCGACCAAGTAGCCATGAAAGCAAGTTTCATGGATGATCTTGTGATTATTTTTGGAAATTTATCAAAAATGGTCAGGCGCCGATTGCGCGATTATACAATAATTGTCAGACAAACTTCACCATAGAAAAAGTTGCATCGGTTGGCCGTAGGCTTTCAAAACAATCTCCGAAGTATTGATGGCGAATTTTTCCGGACAAATCTTGTTATGAGACAGCCTTTCGTTATGCTACCCATGTAACAATCGCGATGTATTCAGCACCTATTAACGAACTCAAAAACAGACAAGAAGTTAAACATTTTAGGACTGTAGCGTCTCCACATCAAATCGCCATCAAACCTGTAAATCTATTTATTTGCATGGGACACTTGTACCCGAGCAAATGCTTTCCGTCACGACCATAGTTTCTGAAGAAAAAGGCCGAAGCTTTCTTTTCAGGAAAAGCGCACCGTACTCGGGAATATCTGTTGACACCAGAAATAAAACAATAACAGATTTCAGGGCAGGGACACATAACTTACATGCAAAAAGCAGATGAGTTGCTTTTGCAGTGGAGACAATACCTGATGCAGATCGTAGACGATTCTTAACGCAAGCCGACTATTTCCTACGCACTCATTACGCTACATTACAAAAAAAAAAAAGCTCGTGACAGTAAACGCTATGTTATTCAGCACCATACAATCTTATTTTGGCAGATCGACTGCTTTATTGCGCGCCTGGTTTAAGTTCACATCATACTTCTAACATAATGTGCTTCTAGTGTCACAAAAAACGGACTAGATTTAGTATGATAAGCACTTCTCATCTACACCGGGATGTCCGCATCGCTTTTCCGCTCGGCTTGCACTATTTTTTTTTTTCAGTAGGTCCGGCAAGTCGTACTTCGAAGCGTTCTTTAATGCAGCGTTACGCGCTTGTTTATGCGGTCGAAAGCAACTTAGAAATCGCGCGCGACGGTTCCTTGCTGTTCGCAACTTGTATAGGATTGAATAAATGCTAGAATTAAGCTCAACATCACTTTACGCCCCTTTCGCTTTAACGAGCATTTTTCGATATCTTTAGAATTGTCAAAATATCGTCAGGAATATGACACATATAACTTATTATGAAAACTTCTGGTGCGAGTTTTCTTTTTTGGCAGCGTCGAGGGGAGCTGGTATCATCATACCCATGGCGCTGCTCAGCGAAACATAAGAAAGAAAAAAGCAAGACTCCAAGCTGACTTGTATTTTCTCATGCAAGTAATCGCATCTGAGGTCTTAGGTAGCATTGGAATTGGGTCCTCGACGTCTTCCAGCAGTCATAACGACGTTGACAAATCGAGAGTTGTATTGCTGTCGGCGCTTAGCTCGGCCTGTTTTCGCCTTCTTCTTTTTTTCCTGCTTTGCAACCTACATTGAATAATAAAAATTCCGATTGCCCAGCTACAATGTGAGCTTAGCTTACTTTTCCAATTGTAGCAAAATAAATATTATATATTATTAAATAACTAAAACTGGACTGAAAGCAATACCTTGGGCGTTTGGCCTTTTACTTTACCAGCACGTGCAAGTGAACCGTGGACTTTACCTAGGTACATAAGAAAGAAATCATAAAACTAATACATGCATGAACACAGGGACATCACAGAGTGAAAGCTTCATGCAATTTTCCAATAGCAATTTGAAAACAGGCTTTCTAAACGTATCAAATAGACATACAAAAGCAATATCTTGCTAATTAGTGTATTGCATGCTAATGGCAGTTTCATATTAACCTAATTACTCAAAAATACTAAACGTGGGTTTCTCAGCAAATTTAACATTGCTGCCCACATTGTTTCGTTAATGCATGCTTCGGGACCTGCCACATAAAATCTTCATCATAAATAGTAGCGACTGGTAAAATTCCCTGTCTTCATGCATGAAGATCAGAGGACTGCACAATGAAGTGCGAAGACTCCATTACGTTTGCACAATGTGTTGTGGACGAGAACTAGAAATGCACTTTATGCACTAAAGTGCATGCACTGTTGTTCCCCACTTCAGGACCTGACATTATTGTTAAATCTCTTATAGCAAACAGTGTATTAATATAGTGTATTATACACTATACACAATAGTGTATAATACACTACACAATACAGTGTATTAATCACTTCCAAAGAACTAGTTGCCGATGAAATGAAGAACATGAAAATAGCATCCAATGCAACAGATTCAGCAAGAAAACAAGACAAGGAAATTGCACATAATCACGAATGAAGATGTGGATGCTTGACAAAGATTTGTGACAGCTTCCCAAGTAGGCAAAAGAACTGGTGTCTGAAAACTGAAATATTAGACAAAGAATCCTTTAAAACTAAAATTATTTCCATTACTTAGATAACCTGATTTACACTGTACACTTGCATAGCACACATATATAGCACAAAAAAAAACATGTAAATTTTTCATTCCACATGTGTTATCAGAAAACTCTGGAAATGCATCACATGAAATCAAGCAAAAGATAAACCTGTATGTATTGATAGAATGATGCAAGTGTAAACTGGATGAAGAGGAAGAAGTACCAAAAATAATCTACAGTCACCTCAGCTGAAATAGCAAACACATAGGAACAAAGTTCTAACTGACTTATAAGGAAAAGCCTACTGGATTTGCGATGCCTGATACGGAAGGCAAAACAAGGTTTCGGGGCAAAACAGAACAAAACCAAGAAAATTAATCGGTGAAGGAGCTAACCACGCTGGCCATAACCATTGCGGAAAACTGGAAATGGAAGTTTGGAAACTAACCAAAATCAAATCAGCATTGCAGTATTTAAGACTTTAAGCATTATTTAAGCATCACAAGACTAAAAAACCAGCTAACATGGCAAGGGTAAGCCAATCAATACAATCTAGCTTCTTATATTCAAGTGGTTACGTCAAAGAAATGCCATGTACACAAATACATAAAACTGACTGCTTTACAGCTTCAGTCACTCTTAGTAATGGCTCTATAAGATTAATTTGGTTGAAATCTTTGACTGGTTTAGCAGGGAAACAAGAGTTAAAAGAAACATTCAATTCCAACAAATGCTGGATATTATTCTTTCCCAGATGATTCTGAGTGAGCTTGAATCTTGCAAATCAACATTTATGAATGCGAACTCAAACAATGGATTTTTATGGGGTCAAATAACGTGCTTCAAACATAGACGTTGGGACTTAAATTAGCATCACAAACCAAACACTACTTTAAACTTTAACTTCTTAAACGATAGTCTATGGAGATAGAAGCGAATATCTCAACCAGCTATTCTAGAGCCGGTAGAGAATATTATGAACTCTTGCATGCAGGGCGAGGGCATGTATGGAAATAAAAGTAGCATATATCTTAAGTAGATGCAAATACTGACTTCAGCAGCACTCAACCTAACCGAGTATAATTAAACTAGTTACTGATAAGTTTCATTTGAAAGACCTTTCAGATGGTCTGCTTAATAATTCGATATTAAGCAAGTCAGAGAAAGGGTCACGTGCAGCCCCCACAAATAGCACTCTAAATTTTAAACTAGCAGACTCATACCTTCAAACTAAAAATAAGAAATTTACCTCCAAGAAGACGAACGCCCAGTGAAATGCTAGCCAAAGGAGCGACATCACATTCACTTAATGTTAGCTCGCTGTCGAGAGGACGACCACCGAGCGTAAGAACTTGGTCCTCAACAGCAACGCCATTCCTAAATGAAATTAGCTCCTTCAAGTCCTGTACGGTTATGGAAGGACTAACGTCATACGTTGTGGAAACGTCCGACTGCACAAATATCTGCATCCTTGCAAATTAACACGAACCAGTCCAACACGTCTGTCTACCAGCAGCACAGCACCACGAAAGACAGAGCACTCATGGATGCGCACTAGAAACGCGGGTTTCATCACTGAGCTGCAACTTCACGCGGGGAACACTCAATCTTGATTGGCGGAGGCCAAGTGTGCTTTTGCACCACTAAGAACCAGGCTTGCGCCAAAAGTCGTTCTGAAGGGTTGCACATGGCGCTGGATGGCCGTTACCTTTCGACTACGTCGATATTGCTTATCTTAAAAATACTTTCCGCTATTTTTGTAATAAAGATAGACATGTTGTTGTTGTATGTAACTAAATATTTCATTGGAGTGCAAGACCTTTGTATCACCTACTGTTTTTTCTTATTCTCCCAATTTCTCCCTGTTTTGACGTCCCTCTTATCTAAACTAAAAAATGAGTGTGTTTAGTCTGAGAAAGGTGGCATCCTCAATCATATTAGCCCCCGGCTACAGAGGATGTCTCCTGCTCCAAAAAATACATTGATGAGCGGTATTATAAGATAATACATATTTATCTCACGAGTGTTTATTTGATGCGATCTATTTATTGGGAAATAAATAAATTCTGTTCTGTTCTGTTCTGTTCTGTTCAGATTCTGAGGGGTTGATCAGACTTGAGTACGTGGCTATGGAATGCAGAGCTTGGTTTCGCCGAAAGCCCGCAAACATTTCGGAACCTTGGCTTTTCACGCAGCCACTTGCTAAACAGAACAAAAATTAGCTAAAGAAAAAAAGAAAAAAGGCGTGAAGTACAGCATCGGTGGAAATACTATGTTTCATCGGAGGAGCTTTTTGTGGCATAGCAATTGTTATTGATTTCCGGGGCTTATGAATTCTTATTGTTAACTTTTGTCAACAGAACAAATGTTAGGGGAAGTTACTTTTTAAAGGAACGATAACGATTAAGGCCTAACTGAAGTTAGTTTCAACAACAACAACAACAACAACAACAACAACAACAACAACAACAAGAGCAACAACAAGGTTTATTCTCTCCATGAAGGCGCAGTACAGAACACTGTTAGAAAAGCATACTAAATAAAGTTTAATGGCTAGAAAAAAAAAACAAAGCAAAATTCCACTAACAAAATGCAATAACAAACTCCAGATACGTAAAAGTGTCCATGAAAAAGATCTGGGCTTCTTGGAGAAGGAGACACAGTCAGTAGCCATGGCTAATCGGATCGAGGGTGTCACCTTAAGATGAGCTCGTTGTAAAACTAGTTAGGCATCTCTTAAATACGTGTACGCTAGTAATTAGGTAAAGTCTTACATAAAACCAAAAAAAAAAAAGATTCTGATTTAAAAAAAAATACCAAGATACGAAAAACAGGTTAAGTACCCTACAAAAAATAAAAAGGATAAGGACAACAGAAAACGTTACATGGAAGAAAACTGTGGCAGTTTGGCAATGACCTTCAAAGTGCGTCATCACCAAAACGTTACCTACCATCGTGAAAGTCTTATCTGTGAGTTTAATTGCTATTTACGACCACAGAATAGATGCAATACATCATTAGAAATATGGCCATATAGCAATCTAGCAAGTGGTCTAGAGAGGTTGCTGTTAATTGAGCACTAAAGTTAATATATGAATGGTCGAAGGAAAAGCGAATCGACCTTTCAAATACAGACACACAGGGTGTGCTCTTTGTTGGCAAACTCTTACGTTACGTAAAGCCAGTACGTATAAAGCAAAACTAACGCAAATCGGCCTTTTCTGCATGTAGATTTATAGATCAATAGTTCAAGTCCAGTTAAAGCTAGGTGTAGTAAAAATACATCGTTAAAATAACCACAATTGCATATTTACAACACCACAGTAAAATGATCACTGCGTATTTAGCGCTTTGATTTCTTTTTTGAAAATCATTTCGGACGTGTTAAATTTTATATTTATACTGCAAAGCTGGTTATATATTATGGCTTTTGTGCCTTAGAATTCTTTTCTTCTGTATGGAAGAATTAGTTTTGGACCATTTTTCACTATATATATCATAAATAAGGACATGAAGTTCATGAAAGCTGCATTCCTACTTTGAACGAGGTTATCGTAAAACATTGTTGTTGTTTTTTTTGTTATATGGCCTGTTATACAGTTTTTTTGTTACAATCATTATAAATTAAATTCATTTGCAGAAGTTGTTAATAGCGTCTGAAGTATGACTCCGTAGTATAGCAATTGTTTAGAAGGTAAAGCTTCAGCTGTTTGACAGCTGTATGTGAGATACATAGAGAAATGCTTTTGAGCAACCTTAAGTGTTGTCTTGGCCATGACGTAGGCCCAGAATTTATAATAAAGCGTTTATTCCTTCTCGTACTTCTTAACAAGTTAAGTCTTTGTTTAACAAGTGACATATGAACGACATTTCTAATCCTATTGACATCAATGTAAAACAACTTTCACTCATACCCAGTTTGTGTAGAACCCACTTAAAAAAAATACCTAGGTTTTGAGGAATGCCTGGTTCTAGAATGAACGCAACACTACTTCGAAGGAACCTGCCATGCTGGGATTAAACATCTTTAGAGAAAGTTGGAGGCTGGAAACAAGAGACGCATAAGATAGTTCACCCTCTGCTCTCTCTCCCCACGATGGTAAACATTTACCACACGCCACTAAAGCAAAAAGCTTTGTTGCCTTCTTCTCCATGCGCTGTGATTGAAGGTGAACTTGATACGATATTGTATGACCCCAACACCAAACCATAAGGCCATCAGTGGGGTATCCCTTAAGACAAAGCATCACTGACTCCAATTTATTTAAACAAACGTTTTTTTGAAATGGCTTTCATGGCTGTGAGCGCTGCGAGGCTATGCAGACACTCAGTCACAATTTTTTATGTCCACTCCGACGAACAGATTTAGGCTCACGGCGCCCCATCTTGCTTGCAAGTCTATCTTCGCAAGTAGAGACTGAGGCCAATGTGACTTATTTTGGTTGAATCCAGGCCATCGAGACTAGGTTGGTCTTCATCGCGAACCTCCCTCAACCAAACCCTGATGACCATGCCTCCATTCATTCAGCTCTATTAACAATTACACTATTCTCCTGCAAACAAGTGCAACAAATGTGTAGGGGCGTATTCATGTTTCTTCAGTGCATTAACAGTAGGAATGAATGAAATGTTTTGAAGAGCCTCAACTCCAACGAATAGTGCAGCTTAGCATACCGAAATAGTAGGAATGTTTATGCAACTACTCCCAACACCGCTTGTAGAACGAGCAATGCATGACAGCACGGCAGCGCAAAACCCCTAAAATTAAAATTAATAGGCAAATAGTTCCATGTTCAAGCTATAGCACTTGTGCGACTGCTGAGTAACCCTATCAGCATCCAACACGAGCAAAAATGCAAGCAAAGGCCCAACGTAGAGGAATACCTATCTTTAAAAAATAATATTACAAAAAGCGTTCCGTGACTGCGGTGCACAGTTTATTGATATTAATATTACTTTGCAAATAGGTGAATGCTCAAACCGTTGAATACACCTATGTAAGTGCTGCAAACACAGTACAGTCACTTTGTTTGCACTTGGGATATTCTACTTAGCACGTCAAGTTCAATACTCTGTACCAAGAAAGTCATGCATACACGAACGAAGTTAGAAGCCCCAGAATTTACAGACTCTACTGGACTTTGAGTTTTTACCACTGACCTGTCAACTGTACAGCAGTCCTGCGCGTTTGGCCGAGTGGTGCCGTCAGGCTGTTTCTTCACCAAGCGGCAAACAATAGTGCATAGTAGTGTCATTACTTTTCAATTTCTTACTACGACCTACGACTGATGACTTCCAAGAATTCTGTTGCAGTTGGTGTACATCTGCCCGAACGGATTTCAGTAGTAGCACGAATGTCAAGGTAAGCTCGGCATATTCATCATCATCTGTAAGATCGTGTCATCAGAGTCGCTGTGTGTGCATGGAGAATAATCACTTTTTGGCGCGTTTATATAGTGTCTATTGCTTCAAGTGATACCTGCACTCAAAGCAATAGCAAAATATCATTAATGCATTTTAAAGCAGATGGTCGCAAATTATCGCAAGTTTGAAAGTTCCTTACTGTAAGTTTTAACTTTAAGTTTTACAGTCACCAAAACGTAGTGTCATCATGTATTGCCTTGGGCAAGTATCTACTGGCCTCAGAACGGCAGACGCGACGAACTGTAGGGACAATTTCTAGAATTCTCTAGCAGAAGTTTTACATGCACCAAGTCAATCTTCAGCAGTGGTAAAGATGTCTTGGCATCTTCACTATCATCTGTATAGTTTGCGCGATCAGAGCCGTTGCATGTACATGGGGCATAGTCACTTTCAGTTGCGTCAACTGCACTTTTATTAGAACCACACGTGGAACTCTGCTGCGAACTGTCTCGGTCAGAATGACCTGATTCATCACTGGTGCCATGTCTGCAACGACTGCACTAGCGTTTTCATCACTTTCTGTGTAGGCATCCTTATCAGTGACACTACTGAAAAGTTTGCAACTGCACGGTAGGGTAAAGATGCTTATATCTTGTTTCGCCACTCTCTGGCCAGCTTCAAATGACACTTGCTTTGATTGCATAGCATTTTGGGGTTCTAGGCCATTGTCGACACGTTGGTCGCTCTAGTTGCTTCAGGCCTTCAGGTGGTTTTGTCTACTGGGCAGTTAAATACATATGTTATCAAGGCTTGAAATTTTCCAAACCAAGAGATGTGGCCAATTGGCCTTCCAATGCAAACACCTTATTGGCTTGCCCATAAACTTTGAGGCAACACCCACAAGATATATATCCTAATGGACATATTTTCTCAGCATATTTTCTTTCCAAGTTTGATGCTCGTAGCCATAGTAGATTTTGAAAAATTTTCGTCGGAGTGGAAAGAGCGAAGTCAAGAAAAAAAAAAAGAATTACCCGAGCTTCGCTAATTACAAGAGAGCCCTAAATGATACCTGGCTTAGGGAACAAAAAGCCTTTGGATGCCTCAAATATCTCAGTTACTTAAGTAGGAGGATATGTAAGATGCCAATCAACTGAGCCTTAAGCATGGTTTCATTTATTTTTGCGAGTAAGAGGAACCTAGTCAAGCACACACCAGGGAAAACAAATTCCAGTTTTGGCTTGTTATCAAATTTGCTACACATGTGGAGACTTTTGGGAAAGAGATTGTTGTTGTTGTTGTTGTTGTTGTTGTTCTTGTTGTTGTTGTTGTTGTTGTTGTTGTTGTTGTTGCTGTTGTTATTGTTGCTGTTGTTGTTGTTGTTGTTGTTGTTGTTGTTGTTGTTATTGTTGTGGAGTCTGACAAAAGTGCACGACGCTTGAAAAATAAGAACTCCTGACCCGCAGTAAAGCCCATTGCAGTTTTTGCGAGCAACGATCTTTATGCAAAGTTACGGAATTTAAATAGGATCCAGTTTCGGATCGCAGTTCAAAAATTTCTCTCAAGCGGCGGATTGTTTTTTTTGTTCCTGCTGCTGACCTAGATATTATGATGTGCAAGATCACACGTCCATAGCCATAAATATAAGAAAGTGAAATCGAAGAGGATCAAGTTGTAGAACGTATATTGAGATTTTTTTACAGCTCACTCCAGAGAATACCCAGTATAAAAGAAGCAAACTAGTCATTAAAAAAACAATAGGGGCTACGGTTTTAAAATTACGTTTGCAAGTTACTTAGAAAAGCAATACATCCGAGTACACATACACAACACAAACATACATACGTACATACACACATACATGCATACATACATACATGCATACATACATACATACATACATACATACATACATACATACATACATACATA
>QQSS02231024.1:0-10254 GCA_003687565.2 Craspedacusta sowerbii | reverse complement strand
GAGAGAGAGAGAGAGAGAGAGAGAGGGAGAGAGAGAGAGAGAGAGAGAGAGAGAGAGAGAGAGAGAGAGAGAGCGAGCGAGATTCTCGGTGAAGATAAAGGTCAGAAACATAGAAACCAACGGAATGAAACATTTTTCTTGAAATCCGTTTCTTTTCCTCCATATAATGTCCGCATTCATGGTACGCCTGGGTCTGCATCTCTCTGCACATATATGATATACATGAAATTCTAGATTCTTCAGGTTACATATCATAACGTTATCATGATTGCTTGCATTTAAAACTTTTCATGGAAGCGGTGACCAATACTAAATAAAACGTTCACGATATATGCGACAGGTATACATCTAATAAAAGCGAATGTCAAAGTTGAGTGCACGAAGGTTGCTCGCGGAGATTGAGTTAAAGAGTATAAGGAAATAAACGTCCTAAAAGTTCTACTCTTTATGGAAGCGGTAGCCACAAATTTCGAAGTTTAGCAAGCGATGGTTGCTCGTGGAGATTCCGTTAAAGAGTAATATGAAATAAGCGTCATTAACGTTTTACTGTATTTTGGCCAGTGCTTCCAAGAAAGCCAAGGCTAGGAGGCTAGTCAACTTTTGCAATAAAGCAATAAAACTTATAGAATGAATCGGGAGCAACTTTCGTTTCGCCTCCTTTAGAAATGAAAAATTGAACCGGACTGAGTAACAAACACTTATTAACGGATTACTGATGATCAGTGAGCAGGCTGCAAGTTCGTTACTAGATAAAGTCCTTTTTAAAGCTCATTAATGAATTGGCTGGATGCAAATGAGAGCAAACACTTTTCTGATTAATTTGCGTTTTCGTAAATGACTTCTAAAATAGAAAACAGCTTTCTCAAATAGAAAACACCTTTTAAGAATAAAATAGAAGCAAGTTTTCACTAATAGAAAACGGCTTTCAAGAAAAGCAAGTTCATGGTTGCTAACTGTAAATAACACAGATTGCAGCGAATTATAAGGATCTAATACGGAAAGCTTGATTTTGTGTTTAGAAAATGATGCATTCCACTGAGGGGGGTTGTTTTCGTGCGCTCCCCGTTTTGGTTGGATGTTCTTCCTTAGGTCAGATTTTGACTTCTGTTTAGTATAAAACGAACTGTTGCATGTAGACCATAGATATGGAAGTGCATCATCGAACGGTATGTATGATACAACATATTCGGAAAGGACTGGCTGGTGTGAAACTTTTAGATGCATATGGTCGTGGCCTTGATCATGAAAAGTCGAATTTCTTAATTGTGTAGCAGGTTTGGCTGTGCTGTGAGCGATTCTCCTCCTTTGTGCTTCTTGCGGTATCAGACTAAGTAAATGACCAATTACGAACAGAAAGCTGTTATCTTTTGCGCTTGCACGCATTTTTGTCTTGACTTCTGTATACTAATAGCCTGTATATTTTGTACGATACAAACGTTGGCGTTTTTCAATGACCTCTTTAGCTCAGATAAGGAATCAGTATGCATTTGAAATCTGTATTATGAGTTTCTTCAAGTTGGCAAAAAACCATGGCGAGACACATACGATCATTTTATTTAATACCACCACCACCGCCATGCTGGAGTGCGTTGCACGGAAAACTTAAAGCGCCATTTTAAAATGAGGCGATGATGTAGAAAAAATAAGAGTTTGCATAGTCAGAGGTGAACAGCTGAGCAGTGCCAAGAAGTATTGTCCTATAACGGACCAATTGGATCGTAAATCAGTGACGTCACTTTAATCGATTCGCCGGAAGTCACGGATTCTCTTACAAGTAATTCGCATGATAAAACAAGCTTAATTGATTGATTGATTAAAATCTCACGGATATAGCGGACTAAATTGAAAACACTTGAATACTTACTAATAACAAAAAAAAAATCACCAAAACGGCAACTATTTATGTGGAAATTAAACCCGCATTTGTTAAAAATAAATATCGATTTCACTTGATTGGTGACGCATCGACCTCTCGCACGAATTTCTTCATTTGCGCGAGGATCGATTTGCTGATATTACGACGAGGCACCCGAAACTTCTTCAGTCGAAAAGATTTTCTCGCATCAGCGTCCTCAAATTCGTCGATGTCACGAGGCAACTCCAGCCTCTCCAGTCGAAGAGATTTCTTCGCTTCAGCGTCCTCCATTGAACGCATGAGGATCCGCCAACACTCAACGCTCGCTCGAATGTAAGAAAGCCAAACTTCTCGCACTAAACAAATCGCTGGTGCGAGAATGTGCATCTGATCTTCGTTAAGTGAGTTCCACATATCAAGCTCGTCCACCTGCCAGCCGCATGAGACGATCAGATGGTTGAGTTGAGTGCATTCATCGATCGTTAACTGACGGTCTTGTGGACGGATCCACAGCTGATCGATTCTCCGATGATCGACGTGCAAGTTCTTCATCACGAACAGCAGTCGAGTCAGTTCGTGATGGTAGTGAACATCAATCAAGGCATCGCTATTCCAATAGAAATCTCTGTCGTACACCAACCGTTCGTTTCCAAAGTCGAAACACAAATGCATGAACATTTCATGATGATGATCATGCATGCGATAAACCAACTCGCCAAATTCAGCGCAGAGTGGATGCTTATCGAGTGGCTTCATGTCACATTTATTGATCAGCGGTCGAGTGAAATCTTGTATAATTTTAGGAGAGTCGGAATCTTTAACGAGCGATCCAAGCAGACCGAAATACAACGGAAGGACTCCACGCAAGCGATCGTTACCAAGAATTTCATAATTCAATTTTTGGTTTGTTACGAACAAATGAACGGCAGCTAAAACGTCAATCAGGATCGCATGCGAAAAGCGCAGAAATTTCCCTTGACGAACCAGGAACAACGTTTCAAGTTCCAGTTCAAGTTCAGTGCCACGAAAATCGTCCTTGAAATCGAAGTAAACCTCACCAAACACTAGCTTTTCATATGCCTTCTTGCTCGCTCCTGCGATCGCATCCATAACTTCTTCGTTCTTGAACAATTTCTCGGAATCTCTGATATCAAAATCATCTGCTAGACGAACTTTCAAATTCTGATTTAAATACACGCATAATAACCACATGTTCAATTCAGTTTGGGTTCTAATCAGAACATCTGCATTTTCGCTAAAGACGTGGCACAAAACCTTGGTGAAAATCGGCAAACGAGCCAAGCGGAGAAGGAAATCATTATCTCTTATTTTCCGCCACAAATTCTCCGCTTCAACTTTACGGGAAACACAAAATTTCCCTACATAATCTTTCACCTGGTTCGGCGAAAATCCCAATACTTCTACATACTTGAGACTTCCATATTTAAGCAGCGTACGTCTCACCTGATCACAAGCATGCGGTCGACCCACAATAATCCGACAAAAGTTTTCCGAACTTTTAAGAAGTCCACTGTTAGCTTTTTCAAACATTTCAGTCGGATCGTCAACGCAAATCTTGCCGACGTCACACTCGTCAAAAGAATCCAAAATTACCAGACATTTTGATATTCTCAATTCCTCGTAAGATATCTGCAAGAACACATCTGGATACAAAGCACGAAGAACCGCTTCCTCGTTACAAGGCCCTTCTTTTAGTAAAGTCATAAGAAGCGGGCTATTCACATAAAAGACAAAGTCAAACTTGTCGCTCCACAGAAGTCCAGCACGCCACTCACGCAGAATAGAGAGACAAAAAGTTGTCTTTCCCACTCCAGCGTAACCACAAACAACAGCAATGTTCTCCTTCTCAAAAATATCACGCGTCAATATAGTGTAGGAGAAATTATCTGAGCGAATCAGAAGATCTTCCTGATCACTCCATGGATACGGCCAGTCTTTCATACGCGATAAGCGCTGCAACGATACTGCCTTATCGACTTTCAAATCATCATTTAACTTTTCACCAAAAATATCCCACTCGCCGCTGCTCAGCAATGAATCGATGGCAGACCGACATGCATCTTGAGCGCGCTGCTTTCGACCTGAAATGACGAGAACGCAACGAGATCACCATTTATCAACCTGCGACGCACAGGGAATGATCTTCGAATGCCAAGGGAATCACTTCGAACATTACGAATTCATGCGACACGTGCGAAAAACTGGATCAGTTTTTTCGAGCTGTAACATTTAAAGTTGCATGAATAAATAGCAACATACGGCCGTTACGGGTTTTCGCGTAACTTACATGATTCATAGGTTAGGAAGTTGCAGTTTTAAGCTATATTTTCATAACATAACATCTGTTACTACATGGCAACGTTACAACAGGACACGATTTATGTTCTCATCCTTGAGGAAATACAAACATGCGCAATTACCTCCCCATTAAACACGTATTCGCGCTCGTTAAGATATGCTAGAAAGAATACTTTAAACATCTGCCGATTCGACGTGTCAACTGGGCAATCTTTTATAAAAAACTATAACTCAAGTTAGGTTTTTAACTTAAGCTCGTATTGCCGTCGACTCCATTTATTTATAGATTTAATTTGCTGCAGCATACTAAACAAAACTGAAACTTAACTCTAAATTAAGAAATTTTTCTTTACTACTCCTATCAGCGGCTGCTTAATATGACACTCCTTACTTTGACTATAGGTCCCGATCATCTTTGAAATTTGACTATCACTGCCCAGCTTTGGCATGCCGAGCTCGTCTTCAATGTCTGACTCGTATTTCGTAGCAACTTCGGTCATCGAACTCTTAAAAGATGATTCTAGTAACAACAACATAAAATCTGAATAAAACTACGACTCTAAAAAGCCATCGGCGTGGTTTTAACATCAGAAAATTAGAACCACATATGAAGTTTGAAGCAGCAGCTTTGAGCCAACTAACTGTGGCTTCCGTGGTATGTATGCATGTGATTGTTCGTCCGTGTACGTGTGTGTGTGCGCGCAAAAGTACGTGAGCTTCTTGCAAAGATTTCTTTCGAGCATTCTAGTCAAAGCTTTATCGAGAACAGAATTCCATTTTGTCGCCAGGCCCTCTGTCACTTATTCTCCGTTGAACTCTGTTGTTGATTTTCCTACCGACACGCCAAGTAGTGATCGCATGCAAAGACGTCGGGCTTGTTGTGCTTCCGTCAAGCCACAGCAACTTTAAAAAAAAATTATGCATGACACCTTGACCAGAAGGACAAACAAAGCAAAGCAAGTGAATGAGCCTGGAAGCATTTCGTTTGAGCATTCTGATCAAAGCTTCATCGACCGCGGGTTTTAACTTATTTTTGTCTGTAATTTCGTAACTATGAACTTTTAAACGATTCTAGTTAGAACAATGAAATTAAATCGGAATAAACCTACAACTCTCAAAATTCTTCAGCGAGGATTTAACACCAGAAAATTACGAACCACATCAGAAGTTCGAAGAAGCATCTGTGAATGCATGGGTGCTTGCGTGCATGTTAGTGTATATGTGTGTGTGCGCGCAAGTGCGTGAGCTCCTTGGAAGCAGTCTTTTTAAACATTCTAGTCAAAGCTTCATCGAGCACGGGTTTTAATTTAATTGTCGCCAGGCTGTCTGTCACCACTTAGATTTGGCAGATTGTTGTTTTTCATACCAACACGCCAAGCAACGATCGCATGGAGAGACGTCGGGATTTGCAAAAAACGCAAATCAAGGGAATGAGCTGCTACTTGTCTTACCTCCGGTCACTGGCAGAGAGATAAAATCTTATCTAAATGCTATTACGTTCACAAATGAAGTTCGCTAGCACCTAACAAGTATCGTGTTTTTTGTTAACAGTGTCGGTGTTCATCACGGGATTCAGAAGATTTTCCGAAACACACAGAAGATGATATAAAGTAGCCGTGGCTCAATCTAAAGCCAAAAATCGCTCAACCAAACGAGGTGAAAGAATCACGACTTTCAACAATGAAGCTCTTTTCAGTTTTTCTTGCTTGTTACTCTGCTTATTTAATAATTTTTTTATTTTTGCCGACCCAAACTTAATAAACCACAAATTACATCTGTAAACCGATTTCACCGCTTCTATTTATGAGTGCTTGAAGGAAACGTCTTACCTGGACTATAGGGCTCGATAGTTTTTGCAGTTTGATTATCACTGCCCAGCTTTGGCAAGTCGCCCTCGCCTGGGATGTCTGGTTCATACTTGCCAGCAACTTCACTCATCAAACTTTTAAACGATTCTAGTAACAACAATAAAATTAAATCGGAATAAAACTACGACTCTTAAAACCCCTCTGCGAGGTCAGAACACCGAAAGATTACGAGCCACATATGAAGTTCGAAGCAGCGTCTTTGTACCACTTCCTGTGGCTTCAGTGGTGTGTATGCAAGGCTGTGTGGGTGCGTGCGAAAGTGCTTGAGCTTCTTGGAAGCATTTCTTTCAAGCATTCGAGCCAAAGCTTAATCGAGTACCGGTTTCGCATTTGTCGCCAGGCCGATTAAAATAGTTATTCAGCTAGCATGTAAGCGTAATTCGGAAGACATGAATTCACAAAATGAAGTCGAACTTAATTTTACAAAATCACATGCCGTTCTGAATTGACAAAAGGTGGTCCGCACATTGCCGAAATTATCAAACAACGGCCTGCATTGACCCTTCTTAGAGCATAAGATACAAAACTGAATATTAGTTTCAAACCCGACTCACCAAAATGGTCTGCGCATAGTTAAGGGCTGCTACGTCAAAAGCAAAGCGACTTAAAGCACTTGTGCTGGCTGATGAAGGCAAAGTACTTTCAACTAATTGTGCTATCATTACCATACCAGCGATTTTCTTGACATAAAGTTTTGCTCGACAACTCTTAACCCAACACAAGTTACGAAGATGAGCAAACAAGATGTGAATTTGCCCTAAAGTTATTCATTGAAAAGGAATAGCCATTTCATGTTCCCCATCTATCTGCACGAAAGCAAGACAAGCGGAAATCTTTAATTCCATCCTCAAAATTACAAATCGAATATCTCAGAAAAACATGCAAAGTGCAAAATAGGACATGTTCTTTCGAACTGCCAAATCACTTTCTGATACCAAATCAACGAAGCATCATTTGATGTCAGATACTTTATCATGCAAGTTACATACAGCAATAAATTATATGCGGAAAGCAGAACACACAACCAGGTAAATACTTTTTTTCTGTAACAGGAGAGCCTTTGTTAAATACACACAAAACTAACCTTCTTCGTCATTTCTTGTTTCACTTGCATCGCCTAAACAGGAAGAAAGTGGATTCATCAGTATGGTCCGACCCATTAAATGCAGAAAAGAGATTTTCAGCATGACAAATGAGCAATCAAATTGAAAACCACGGCAGCTTACGATTCACAATAGGACAACATGTCCTTTGTCTGTTGCATTACTTGGGACTAATGTATGTCTGCTGGTACTCGAAAACATGTCATGCAGGATAAAATCAACCTTACTATCGTCGCTGCCTGCAGCAGGAGAAGCAGCTCTCCAACCTAGCATTAAACCTAGCAACAAAACTTTTTTAAAAAACTCAACCACAAGCACAAATCCATTATAAAAACTAATGGAATTTTAATTCGTTACAATAAATACAAAATATTACAAATACATAAAATGCAACAATCAAAAATGCTGACACGATACTCAATAATGTGTCCCGCTCATCAAAATCTGGTTTCCCATAACCCTAAGCTAGATATAACTGAACATGCAAGCATGGAAGCAATTCAGCTGAAGCTAATGTGTACCTTTTCGAACAGCAACTTCACCAGCAGCGCCCGAATCACCAGCCACTACACCTAAATATTGAAAAACATCAACCCTTTAAAGTTTTAAAATTATTTGTGCAGATCCCAACAGACATTATGAATAAATCCCAGACAAAACGCACACCTATCGCTCTCTGTTTGATGGACGCGCCAATGTGCATAGGCAACTCCACACGCAAAAAAGCGAAAAGGAGAAACAAATGCGCATAATTAAAGTAAGTTATTAATAGGGTGGCTACAACAACCCGTCGGCCGAACGCTTTGAATTCAACAGCATTTATTCAAGGAGCATATATATATATATTTATATATATAACATTTAACATTCTGAAAATAGGAAGCTTTTTCTGTTGCAAAAAAGGAATGGAAGCCGTTCTTCTTTTAGAATCAATAAATGTGTCAGTGAGTATTCACTTGAAGAGACGGATTAAAAGCTTATTTTACTTTATATTTAACCGACAAAATTCGCTGTAAAAATTACCTAGAACTAAATATAAGTCAAACAAACTAACTGATCAGTCAGATAGTCAAGGTATTAAAGCACATTCTGGACCAGGACCTACTTTAGCAACAAGTTCCTCGAAACGCTACCATTTTGTCTTATGTCCTTAATATTATAAAGAGATCAAGGCCTGTGCAGCGAAATCGTAGGAGCTGCACTTAGCGGAGTTTACTCAAATGCATTACTGGCTGAAAGCAGAACACACTTCAAATATTAATTTTAAAAGAGAACGTTTGTAAGATAAACACAAACTAACCTTCGTCGTCGTCACTTGTTCCATTTGCGTCACCTGAACCGGAAGAAAGCGGATTCATCAGTATGGTCAAACACACCAATCGCAAAAAAAAGGAATATTCCCATTCACGTTAACGTCACTGAAAACCGCGGCATTTTAGAATTCTCTGCAGCAAAACATGCCCTTCGCTTGGTACTGGATGAAACATGGCGTGTCCGTCGGTACTCAAACAGCGACCACCAACTTAAGACATGCAAGATACAAAATACAAGCTTACTATCGTCGCTGTTTAAAGCAGGAGCAACAGCTGTCGAACCTAAAACAGAAGCATAACAAACAAAATGTCACAAGCTTAAATCAATGACAAAAACTTACATAATCTTAATTCGTTACAACAAAAGAAAAATTTAAAAAGTACATGCAAATGAATATTCTGGAAAAGCCTTACACAAAAGACTTACTCATAAACTACATGTCACTGAATAGGTGCCTCGCTAATCTAAAGCTCGGGTCCTTCTCCTTGTTAGAAATAAATTTGCACCCCGATAAAAATTGTAAAAATTAACAATAAAGGAATATATATAATTATTAGTTTTCAAACAGTTTTTCGCACTGCACACCACTAAATGTTAGTTATAACAAAGTATTCAACCGTCACCAAAATAACTCAGCCGAATCCGACATCATTTAGAGGTCCCTACCACATATAGGCATTGTTTAGGGCTTAAGGAAAATTTCGCTAGTTGTTGAGCTGGTGATTTTTGACACTGCACACCACAATGCCTGCATTACTTGTCAATATGGTGCTACTTGTTTATTGCTAATTTTCCTAGAATGCATTTCACCAGCTCTCAGCGATTTGTAATCAAACATAGAATCAATTAACCAATTTAACAAGAAGTAGTTGATAAATCTTAACAGGTATTTAATATTGACTACCAATTTTCCCGGAACCTTCTGCAAGAGCTGACCTAATGTATACTGGATAAAAAGTTATTGTTTTCCTAGATAGCTTTGGGTATGTGCTGAATTGCCCGAGCATTATTATTTATTAGTAAATTATTAAAAACAGACAGGATGATCGATCGGCAGGGGAAGAATCCATTTTAAATAGTTAGTTAGTAACAATTGGCTGAATGCCATGGCATGGAATTGAACTTTCCTCTAACGCGCAGAATTGTGTATTATATTTTGAAAGTGCTAAACCTTGTTAGCGTCTTTTTAGTGTTATTGCTGGTCTTGAATTGAAGAAATATTTCAACGGTTTGAAAATAGCCTGTTCAGAAGGTTAAACGACTTTATTGGAAAATTCACCCATAATATTGCATTACGCGCATTGTATGTTAGAAAACTAATATTTATTTCTTTGGTTCTGGGAAAGGCATTTTTAGGAAACACATCTTTTTGTGAAATCCATCTTCAAAAACTCAAGAAAAGCCTCGAGGTGAGACGAAGGATTTGGTCGTGTTCTATCATTGTTTTAACTGGCAGCCGTGGCACGTAGATCACAAGCAACAAAGCAGAGATGTGATTGTAATCCACTCCGTTACAGCAGCAACATCCAAAAACGGGAGGGAGAGCAGGACAAATGTAACGCTTTTACAAGTAACGGACTTGGGACTTAGTTTCTTTAAAAGCATTAAGGTGTTAATTGTTTAATTCTTACAAGTTAAATCCGTTAATCTTTTAATCCGCAAAATCTGAAGAGCACTAACGAACCGCTATTCATTAAGAAAAGTAACTGGACTTACCAGAATGGGTGCCCAACTATGCGCGTAACTTTTTCACCCGTTAAAAAAAGAACGAAAATAGCCCGATATGAGCGTTCAG
>QQSS02231002.1:0-10255 GCA_003687565.2 Craspedacusta sowerbii | reverse complement strand
ATGTATGTATGTATGTATGTATGTATGTATGTATGTATGTATGTATGTATGTATGTATGTATGTATGTATGTTCTTCAATTTTTGCTCGTGACAAATTTATAAATACAACATTGCATATATGTCAAACTTTGACACGCAATATGCACGTGTTCGCAATATGTATGTATGTATTTAGCAAGTTTGTGATCTGTCTTTTTTCTTTCTCTATTTCTTTTTTTCTGTCAGTCCGTCTGTCTATCTGTCTGTCTACTTTAAGCATCCTCAAACCAGAGTTGAACTCACCAAATAATGTTCATTGTCAATCAAACTTGAAATCAGGCAATTGCATTCAAAAGAGAAAGATGGAGTCTTTTTGCGCCCATACTCTAATAACTAAGGCATTATACATAAATTTATATTCGCAATGCATTCCTCGTTACTAAAGACTGCACTGTTTTTTTTGCATGCACGACTACTGGGATAATGAGGATAGTACCCTATCGCAATTGCAGAAATACTTGCAATTAGGACAAGCCTGTCCCTTTTGTGATTGCTCGATCAACGAAACTCAGAATGAAGATGAGAGAAGAGAGAGAGAGCGAGCGAGAGAGAGAGCGAGAGGGAGAGAGAGAGAGAGAATGAGAGAACAGAGAGATAATGTATGAGATGATTGTTGGGAGATAGAAAAGTCTGATGCGCATATAAGTAAACCACTGTGAGGATACCTTGTTGCTTACCCTATGTGAACATGGAGAGCTGCATAAGATGGCATCCCAGTGGCTTTAAGATAATAATGAATAGCAAACATAGTGTAAAAACAACAAGATAATTAATATGCCTTTCGCATACAACAGCAAAAATAAAAGCCACAAACATAATTAAAAAGCAACTACAACCGTAACAGCAACAAAATTAACAGCATCAATATCAAGAAAACGTGTCTTACCGTAGTAAACAGCCAAAATAACTTTAAAAGGGATTTTAAGACATTGAAAAGCAGGCATCATAAATGCCATTTTTTGAGCAGAAGGCAACGATTTTAACCACGGGTTTTATGGTTGAGAAAATTTATGTTAGAGATAGGTAAGATATAAATATAAAGATAAATACTTAGGATAGGCGACTGACCTACGAATTATTTGCACAGGGATGCAAATGCTGATCGAGAATGAGCAAAAGGATCTTGTCAGAACATGAACAAATGCATCGCGTGTGATTACTACCGCATCAAAACTCTTGCGACTAAGGGAAAAGGCAACAACAAGAAATTTATATTTTTCATTCGGATGAGAAACTCTTGGCACGTGCAACCCTATAAAAATAGAGTCAAATATCGTTATTTAGCTCCATTTTTACGCGAAATTTCATAAAAAGTAGCAAACTATAAATCGTAAACGCAGTATTTTGTAAGGGTTTCATCTCCTTCTTGGAGGATTGCTGGAAGGAGGTTGTATATTAATGCACATGTAAATTTTATATCTGCCATTTTTGATATTATATATATATATATGTATATACACATATCCATCTAACTATATATTATATATAATATTTTTAATAATATTTACTCTATCATATAAGAATGCAGTGAGGAGTGGTGATCGTGTAAAAGTTTTTTTTTTGATAACACTAATCATTTGTTAGAAGAGAAGCATTCAATTTTATGGCATCGAAGTTGTTTTTTTAATTTCCAGTTGGGAAAACAGGTTAGAACTAGAGTCAGAGTGGTCTTAAAATTACGTTTATCTTGCCGTTTCTGGCTGCAGTTTAGAGATTGCTCCTATCTCAGATCTGCAGGCTAATCATCTGATATGAAAACATGTCTTGTGGGATTGAGGAAAATTATCATAAAAAGATTTTAATATGTTTATTTTATTATAAATGTTGTATCCGCAATGGAAGCGAATTTTAGATGAGAGTGCATTTGCCCTTTAATAGTTTCTTCGAACGCTTACAGAGCTGACTTCTCCATGATACAGGATAAGTCTAACACCGAGACATTTAACTTTATCATATAAGAATATTCTCTTAAGTTTAATTCCTTCAGTGAGCTCAACTTCAAGCTGTTGTTCTTAGAACGAAGATTGGCATTTCAGTCTTGGCTACATTTAGAGGTGGCGTGACAGCGAAAGCCAATCACAAGCGCATTAGATTGTGAAAGATGGATAGATTATATATTATTTAAAAGAATATATCTTATATTGTATTATTTATTATATATTAGATAGATATGTGATACATTTTAAATTTTTGGAGATCATTAAGAACGAAAACCAACCAAATAAAAGACGATTTCCATACAAGAGAACAGTGCAATATTTATTCAAGGAGGGCAAATCTAGAATGGGAGCAGTGTCTCAGTGTCTCTTGATTTGTTTCAAGAGGCAGGAATACCTCGAGGTGGAGGTCGAAGGAGACCTTTTTGAAGAAAAATCAAGAAACAGGCTACGAAGAAGGAGGTAGAGCGAAAATGTCTGTAATGGTTGCAGTTAATCGAATTGGAACGCCATATTTACAAATAACCATGCATTTGTGGATTTCTATATTCAATGTGTTGTCTTCAGACATCCATAAAGGATGATTATAGTTCTGCTGGGATCCAGCATGTCAGGCTAGGCCGTTCTGGCACCGACCACAACCGCGACCATAACTTACCAAGCTTGGCAATCAAGGGTTTTCATTTGTTATGATAGTCGCACTGGAATTTCCCTGGTCGAGTTCAAGACATTAGTCACGGAAGTTGTTTGAAAGACAGCTGCAGGTTAAAGATCGACATCTTTAACGCGATTTTTCTTTTTCTTTTCTTTTGTATTTGTTTCAGAGTCTGGAAAAGCTGTAGCACATTTTTCGAATTAAAAAAAGAGCTATTGAGCATTAGAATGTTAAATTTGCCAAGTATACCGACGAAAGCTCAACTTAAGTGAGGCTTGTAACTTCGGGTCGTAAAAGAATGTAAAACGACACCATTTACACGAATGCAAGAATACCCTAGCCGCCGCCATCTTAATCATTAGAATACACTCAGAACTGCTTACATAGCTTGTTCAGTTGGCATTAGATGCAACTTTTTGCAGTTCTGGTAAGCAGGGATCATTACTTTCGAATTCGTGAATAAGTTCACTAGTAAGCTTAAAATCATCAGATGCTGCACTGGTTACTACAGAAAAGATCAGCTACTTAGTCGTAAACAACGCTCAAAATACGCAGGAAAACTTTGGTAAGTCGCTGTATCAAACTTCTGCAGCTGTAGGGTTGCCATCACATAACCAGGAATTCAATCACATAGCCAGGAATTCAATAAATAATATATTTTCAATTTTCTTGCACTCCTTATCTATGTACATCGTTAACTTTTCGCAGCTACCAAGCTATGAAAGCCCTACTAACAATTATAATAAAAAATCAAACAGAAAAACTATTTACTTCATCTCAAAGGCTTCCCACAGCTTTAGGCTGATCGCTATGATTAAGTGAGGCATTACGGAGCCCTATGAACTCAGTTAAGGGAACTTATACGTGATTAACTAGTGACATGCAGTAAGTCCAGCGAGCTGTGTCCTTCTATGTAATGATGATCAAGAGCAAGCCTTCAAGAGCGCTACATCACTAAGAGGTGATACTTTATCATGGGGTGATTGCTAGCTCTCGTACACCACTAATACATATTCAGATGCTGTGTCCATGTTCGCTTGAGTATTGCAACAAGTTATCGGAACATCATTCGCTAAGAAACGTCTCCTACATGCCATTGAAGAAGCCCAACTTAGCCGTCGTGACCATGTCTGGCATAACGTTGTCTCGCTGGGCTGTTTCGATGGTCTTAGCTACGAATAAAGAGCGACTAAGTATTAGTGATCTCTGTATGAAGCCAGTTGTCTTCGGGCCAGCTCTCTAGCAAAGTCCCAAAGTTTTGTCTTCACCTTTTCAATGAGGTTTTCTTTTCAGCAGCAGATTTCCGCAGCTGAACGAAAATATAAACGAGAAAATAGAGAAAACAAAAAGAGAATAAAGCAATTGTTGGTGATTGCTTGGTGTAGCTAAGCAACATTTAAGACTCGAAGGGGCATCATAAAACGGCATAAATTTCACAGGGCTCCAATATGTGTGCCACTATTTGACATGAAAGAAAACTTGTTCTTTTCTTGTTATAAAAAATGCCTTGTAACTTAACTATAAAAATTTTATGATATGGAACCTAAATAAAACAGATTAATTACTAATATTACAAAGTAAAAGTTAACCGTAATATAATAGACTTGTAATGTCTATGTAGATACATGAACAATAATGGCCTATAATGATCTGTAATGAAAGTTAATAGAAAAGAATGATTGTTAATATTACAAAGGTAAAAGCTAGGAAGCAACATTTCATTACGTCTTCTGCCAGCTAATAGAAAGTTGTTCTAGTATAGCAAATTATCATGGAGAGTTGGAATCACTATACCTACTGCAGTGGACGGAGAGAGCTAGCTATTGTCTTGAATAAACAGTTGCATCTATCAGTTGAATCCAAGGATCAATAGATAGTGTCATGCGATAGACAGTTGTATCTATCAGCTGAATATATGTATGATTAGTTTGTGTCACGCAATAAACATCTTTGCGTATAGTAGATAATGACAAGCCCAAGTTAAGAGATGACTACGCATGTTTGGACCTCCTTTTTATAAGCATTTTGTTGCCTCCAGGAAAATCTCTTTCAGGGAAAAAAGCGTTTAACATAGTGGCCTGCTGGTATAAACACGGCGCGTGGCTTGAGAATGACTTCATTAAAACTAAACATTCATCAACTGCTGAAAGCATAGATGCGCAAACTACTTGCTAATAGCTAGAAAGCAATGTTGGCTCATGAGTAAGCAAAACGACGTAAGTTAAGCATGACTTCTTAATAAAATCACATAACATTTAAAATGCCTTACCATACTTAGATTTTTGGCTTTACGCGAGATTTTTGACTAAAATTGAAAGGAAAAGGCGTATAGTTATAGTTTTAGTATTACCAGCTTCAAAAAATAAGTTTTGCCCGATTGAAACCTCCATGTAAGAAAGGGCACGCATGTTTAAGCGTTGTTTTTCTCCAGGTCACAAATTAAATTATACATATATATATATATATATATATATATATATATATATATATATATATATACACACATATATCTTGATATAAAAATAAACCGATTATCAAAGATTTACTCATTCGTTCATATAAGACGAATTTGCATTGAATACCATACCTTTTTAAATGCCATTTGTTGAATTTGCCCTCCACCCATCAGCTGAGGAGATGAACCGCTTGGATCCATTGCTCCTTCCCCTTGTCCTCCCATACTTCCCGCAAAAGGGGAAGCCTCTTCGTTACCGGTGGTCATCTCCATTTGAGACTCTGGAAACAAGAAAATATGAAGGAGCAGATTTGAGCTCGATATGAATGTGACGATTACCAATATTTAAATTTACTAGTTCGTGGCTTCCCCCGTTAACGCCATATGTGTTTTGCACTGCGTGGGTCGCATTAGTGACGTGTTGGCGTTGGGGATTACGGGGTTGCTTGTGAGTTTCAATATTCTGCTCGATTCAATTAATTGTCCTCGTGTAGTATGCGTCTGGCTGCGCGGTCTTGGGTGTCTCGCCAACTTTATAGAGGTTATCAGCTTATTTAATCCTCTGTTGTCGCGAGTTTTAATTAAATGCGGTATGAGTGAACTGCGGTCTTTGGCGACGCAGAAACTAGTTTCCAGATTTTATGAATAATGTTTACTGAAAGGTAAGGTTTGCAGCAATGGAGCACCGGTGAAAGGAGTAAAAGAAAGCTTTAAGCGCTTTCTTGGCAAGAATTGTTCACAAAATTCCTCTATCTAGCGCATACAAGTAATCTTATCTTTGCGAGGTATATATCCGTTGTGAAACAAGGATACGTACCATGAAAGTTTCTACAGCACATGAGGATAGCTTTTATGCAGCGCCAAACTAATCATTATGAAGAGCATTCAATTTGAAGATTTATGACACATCTCCTGAAAGCTACCAAAATGCCCAGTAATGTAGTAAAGGGTAAGAAAATGTTTGCAGCTGCCTAGAAGTTTCTGAGGTAATCTCGAGAACTGCAACACGGCCATAAACTTTGCGGGTACATTACAGGTTGCAAGAGTACTCTCGGGATCGGATTGAAACTCTTCTGTCCTATTAATCTTTCTGAAGTCAAAAGTTAATGCGTACACTTCCAAAATAGAAGTCAACTACTTGTCACTGATTGCTGCTGGATTGGCTGATTATCTGACACTCGTCTGTACCCTAAGATGTTATCCATGCTCTTAATTTTAATACATCAATATCTTTAATTGAGTAACGAGGAACGAATCACAAAGGTGGCATCCTCATACAGATTAGCTCCGGCAACGAGGGCGCCTCCTTCTCATAGAAATGCTCAAGCCCTATGCTGACTCGAGTACCACTTCCTTTCATTATTTCTTCACTGCTCTGTGCCATAAGATACTGTACACGATCCTTTGCTGCAAGTTTACAACGCGTTATGATTCATATTTTACGTAAATTAAATGAGAAAATAAATTTTTCTTCCTCCTTTTCTTCCTGCTTCGATAAAAAACATTTAGGTGCCAGACTCGAATGCAGAGTTCGGCAATGTTGATGTTAATCGACAAATGCTTTAAATCATTCCGAGAGACCTCCTACACTTCGCGGGACAATCCTTGAAACCAAACTTTTAGCTGGTTTTATTCGCAATTTAAAAAAAACACATCTTTGTTCACATGTTCCATTTCCTATATGCTGTTCCTATATCCTAAATCCTATAGCCTATTTCCTTTTAGAACATATCGTTGCAGGATAAATCTTCATACTCGAATAAATAACATAAAATAATATTCTAGGATATATCCTTATAATAGAATAAATCCTTATTCTCCAAAGAAGCCCATAAAAAGGCCCGATTGCTCTCAATAGTTACGACAGCACGTCTAAATGACGTCGCATCGGTCCATCAGCGAGACGTCTCCGGTGCTAATTGCGCACGAAATACGGACGGTCTCCAATTCCTTGAGATTTTATTTAACCGCTGTCTCTGTAAAGAAACGGCTCTGTACTACGGCTTGATCGGCATAGTTTGTGCTCCCAACCGGAGATCCCACTAAGAAAAACAAATTGTGGAATTTTACCTGAAGATTGTTGCAGAGCGCCAGGTGCCCCGATCGTCCCCATCTCAACCGGATTTTGATCCCCTCCGATGTCAATCGGCTTTTGACCTCCCTCCATAGACTGTTGGTCTCCTCCAAGCATTTGCGTTTGCTCTGCGTTGGCTAAATCTTGAGGGCTAATACTGGACTCTATAGAAACAAGAAAGCCATTGCCAATGAACAGGGGAACCTGTTGAAATACTTTTAAGGATCGCCCAACTCAAAACTAGATAAAAGTCAATACGAGAACATTGCTTGATTTCTTGTCAACATGAGTATTCATGTTTTATCATCAGTGCACTAACAGTCTTAAACATTAAGGTTCTTGTAATTAAATTGTAGTTAACGCACCATCAGATCCAAGACCTTGGTCAGCCATTGTTGACGTCTGTTGGCTGCTTATCTCGGAACCAGCTGCTGCCCCGGTTTCCATCCCTTCTCCACCTCCGATATCTAGACTGCCGGAAGACAGCGTGTTAGCTCCCAGGCCTTCCAAACCAGGCATGCCTCCAAGGCCTGGGATCGAAGGACTTTCTGCGTTTACTTCTTGTTTCTGACCGACAACGCTGACTTGACCCATACTGCTTTGCGTCGCCTTCGTTATTTCATCTTGAATTTGAGAGAGTTCACGGTTGCTCTCGGAGGATATCAATGCATTATAACTCTTGAAAGGAAAACGAGAGCAGTATAAGTCTATCATGGCAGGGAAGCCTAAAAGCGGATAGGTATTTGAAGACTCTTCGAGCCTTGCTTCGACATTAAAATCGATAATCAATATTTCTTTTTTTCAAAACTATTTCAGATTGTGCATTTTTGCCTGGATTTCTATGCAGATACTGTATTCAGCTTGTGTTTTGTGTAAATTTGTTGCAAATAGGAAATAAAGTTAATTTTAGTAAGCAAGGAAATTTTATTAACAGCCTCAGATACCTCTTCATTTAACTACCTGCATTTCTTGAGTTGCTTGCTCCTTTGGAGATAATGACGGAGGTGATGACGCTGCAGAAGCAGTGGCTTTACCATTAGAGGAATCATCCTCTCCATAATCGTAAGTATCTCCGTTAGAAAACTTTTTTTCCTCTTCGGCCTCCATGGCAAGTCGGTCTTCCAACTTCGTATCTTCCTTGTACGATGTAGACCCTCCACCCATCTTCGCTAAAAAAAACATTGAAATTTCTTATTGCGTATGCTAAAGATATGATATGTATGGCACTTCAAGATAGCTTACTTCAATTGTAGATTCCTTACCATAAAGGTTTTTGGAGATACAAAGATAGCATAACCACACATGCTTCGTACAGTCAATCACATAGCAACAAACGTACGTAAATCACGTCACTTGTAATGTTTAACGTAGCATACAGAACGAATTTCAACGAATAATTCGATCAACAACTAGCGCTTTACGTCACTATTAAGATTATTGTCACCTACGCCAGTAAAGACGTACGTTATAAGAATTTTACAAATATATTAGTAAAGGTGTTTAAATTTACATAAGTAAATTTATAAATGCATGCTGTGTAAGCAAGAACAAATATAAGCAGGTAATTTGAGTAACTCATGGAGCCACCGTTTTGGTGGTAATCTCTCGGACGCCGTCGTATACTAAGTGAACGTTTCGAGAATGGTGCATACTATAAGCGTGACGCAACGTGGAAGCAACTATCATTCTTCGGATGCCTTTATTTTATATTAAACCACTATGGAGCACTGGCGTTGCAGATTCTCATGACCACAAGGCATTAGAAAGTATGCAGCCAGAGAGCAAATGTGATGAAAGAACTTTGGTCTGCGATGATGGTGGATTTGAAGTGGCTAAGCGGTTTAAGCTTTGAAGGTTACCTCGATGGAAGAACCCAGTTACCAAAGATCAGTACTTGACGTAGAGTGAAGTAGAAATGTTTACCTCGCGTTTAAAAGTCTCATATGTAATCCTTTTGTTAGTAGAGGAATATTTGGTCACGTTCCATAGGTAAAGGATGAGTAGAGATGGCGAACCGTCTCATGCCACTCACTTCGTTGACAGCGGAGCATGCCACTTGTTCATGGACTTGCGGGACTATCCCGCAGCCCGAGATCACTGGCTCGAATGAATACTTCCGATTCAGTAGAGATCGGTGAATAAATCTACTGGAAACACTGCATCCTGAAGACATGGACGTTCTGGTTTCGTATATGGCAGAAGCGTACGTTTTATTATTTGGCTAATATTAGATTGCATATTTTGTTCTTTGGCATTACTGCTAGCGTGTACATCGAGTTCGTTTATTGTATGTGTGCGCGTACGTTTTTTCTTTCACCAGCTCTAGCTTTAATAGTGCTACTTGTGCAATAGCCTTAACTCATCATGGTTCTACGGGCTGCTTAACTAAACTGGCATATACCCCCTTAGTTCGATTTCTACCTTAAAATAATTCTGCTTGTTATATATTCATGCCCTATCGTCACCCCTACCTATTAGCCATGGTTAAAAAGCGCATCCTCGCAAATTCTGTTGCCGCATATCGGCTTACACCTACTTATCGTGGATCCTGAATAACTATCTGTACCTACATACAGGATTTTTTAGTAGTCCTTTAGAAGTGAGTTTTAGTTGTGTTTGAATTACGCATACATGCATACATTGAAGCCACCACTGTTGTCGAAGATGTCAGCACATTAAACCTCAACATCTCGTTTTACTTTCTATGCATATATACCGGGTTGTATGATGTTGCCACACTAGGCCGAGTGGTCAATCGTTTATACCAGAGCAATATCCATCCAAGTCTATGAGGCCAGTGCTAATCGAAGAAAACTGGAGATTTTGAAGAATAGCAATGAGTTTGTGCTGAATGCAAGATCGGACCAAATGAACTTGTGCAGACATCGCAGAAAATTTAAATTAGAAGCTTTGTAATCTTTTAATTACATGTGGTTGTGGCTGATATGCGATTTTAATACCTCTTTCCATTCTTCAGATCTCCTGATGATTGCAGAAATGCAAGAAGTAAGAGTAAGTAGTGTAAGTAAGAGAAGTCGCCACCTCGAATTGAACACTAATATAGAAAGTAAAACGAGATGCTCTTGTGAAAATG
>QQSS02230969.1:0-10257 GCA_003687565.2 Craspedacusta sowerbii | reverse complement strand
TATATATATATCCAAGTCTACAAATCTAGAGATTGAAAACTAAGATCCGATCTTAACAGTCTGTTTCTCGCATTTCTGCAATCATCAGCACACGTAAGAATGGAGAAAAGGTATTAAAATCTCATATCAGCCACACCACACATGCAATTAAAAGACAACAGAGCTTTTAATGTAGATTCTCTGCGATGCCTGCAAAAGTTCCTAGTCTCCGATCTTGCATTAAGCACAAATTCATCACTGTTCTATAAGATCTCCAGTTTCTCCGTTAAGCACAGACCGCATCTGCGGGTGCCGCACTTGTATGGTGAACACTGCTTTGGTATATCCCATTTTATATTCCACTGCACGTTTTTTTTTTCTTTCAGTGACCAGACATATTTAGCCAGATTGGTATCGCTTCGCCTGGTGACACTCCTAAAGGATTGCTGGTGGTTTCGTAATCCTGTACTTGAATGGTGGTTCCGTTGCGCCATTATAAATTCTTGTGTTGCTTGGTTGCGGTTGGAGTACGCTCGCTTTGTAGACTATTGCCTGGGTCATGCATTTGTTGTTGGGGGGTGGGGGTGGGGTTCAGTTGGCTTTGTTGCGGCAGTCGCACAACTCTGCATCATTGTGGATGCTGGAAGTTTTCTGCAAAATTCTTCTGTTGTGCCCTATGATTATGCTCTCCATATTTGGCGTGCAGCTGTAACTCAATTTGATGGTGTTTCTATTGAAGATTTTCCTGTACTTGTGTTCGGGCGTGAAATGTTTTTCGACGATGTTCAGCATTTTTTTCCAAGGTTCTCCCTCACTGCTGCGTTGTATGGTGGGTTCAACCATATGCTATTCCTCCGTCTATTTCTCCTCGTTTCTTTGCTCTTGTTTTTCGTGAAAGATACTTCCTGGGTAAAGCCACTGTGTTTTAATGCGTTCTGATAATCGGCCTTGACTTTGGAAAATTCGCCTTCATCGCTCAAAATTTCAGATAGCCGTGAACTTACCATGGCTGGTATTTAGCTAGTTATGGAAGGTGGATGGTTTGACTCTTTGTACATGTATAGTGGCGCGTTGTCTGGCTTCCTGTAGGGTCGGTACTTGCCTGTGCGCAAATCCAATGTGATATCCAGGTAGTTGACTACTGTCAAATTCATGTCGATTGAAATTTGTAGGTTATTTTCCTTGAAGAACTTCATGATGTTCTTCCTTTTTCTTTCCATTTGAGGGCCGGGTGCATGGGAGTATATTCCTAGACCATCGTCTCTGTAAAGACCAAAATCAATGCTCGGGACCAAATCTCTAAGCATTTGTAGCAGATAGAGACCAACTAGCTCGAACACTTCTGCTCCATCGTATGAGCCCATAGTGACGTCGAATAGCTGCCCATTGGATTTATTCCATGGCTCGCCGTTGAAAAACAAGAGCGATTTTGCCCTCGTATGCCTCCTTTTTGGCGATTCTGTTATCGAGTTCCAGCTTTTTGGCAATTTCTTTACTTTCTTTGTTGATCGCTTTTACAGCAGCTTGGGAGGACTTCCTGTATGCACTTGTTACGTTTTCATGTAGCAGTTTCCTGTGATGGTCTACCGGGACTTTGTACACATTGGTAGTTTTGTCTGCTGGGACGAATAGTAGACTGGATCCTTTTATTTCTTGTATATCTTTGATCAATTTTCTTTGGAAGGCTGGTTGCAGCTTACGGAAAATGAGTGGGTGGACAAGCTTGTACATGTCATTTTCGAATCCGTCAAGCGCTTATTAGTAGGCGGCGAGCTTTCAGATGGGAAACCGGAGGTGTCCTTTGGGGTATTTTGGTTCTTGTTTTCGAAGAAGAAAGCTTTCCACCGTATTCGTTGTAGGAACGCTTCCAAATTTTCAGTACACATGCTTTTCATGTATAAATCGCGAGGAGGGATTCGGATGTTCTTTAGCGAATAGCCGAAATTCACTTTTTCCATTCCGACAGTGCTCAACTATAAAGGAGCTATAATACCGAGATGTATGATAATATCAGACTAGGCCGAGTGCTCTATGGTATATACCAGAGCTATATCTATCCAAGTCTAGAAATCTAGAGATTGAAAGCTAATCGGATTATCTTAACAGTTCTTCAGATCTTAACATCTTTCTTGCATTTCTGCAATCATCAGGAGATCTACATTATGTATGTATATGTATATGTATATATATATATATATATATATATATATATATATATATATATGAATATGTGTATTCAGTAATTAATTAGCTTATAACTTTGTTTATGTTTTCATATTTATGCATTCCTTTTATTTATTTTCTTTAATTGTTCATTTCTTTTTTTTCTTATCTTTTATTGGATTATTTCATTATTGGCTTTCATTTTTTACTTTTTATTTCGGTAACTTTGAGTTGCCTTTAACACAGGAGCACAAGCAAGAGTTTTCTTACATTAGTCGCTGAAAACGTTGCTGCTTCCCATTCGACCATATTCATCATGTATCGACCTGCAAACTTGCTCTCTTGGTGAGGCTCGATGGCGACGATAAAAGCGCTTTCAAGTCAGCTGCTTAAGGTTCTTCAACGCAATTACAGTGATGTGGACGTGTTCACAACTCGTCGAATGAAGATGTCAAGATCTTTGCTGGCACACATAGACAACATGGGGATAAAAATGGAGCTTGATGACACTCCGATTGGTACTCCCAGCGCTTATTAGTTCGAGCCTGTCTGCCTTTTTCTTCCTTAAGTAGATATAGAAGTAAACTAGCGAGTCTTGACTTGGTCTGGTTTACTAGGTTTGACTGGCAAAAGCCCTAATTAAGCTTCTCCTTTGGGGTATAAATTGGGAACTTATTGCAGGATGGTACGCAAATTATAGAAATTTCATAAACGAAAAATAAGGAAAACCTGCAAGAGGTTTTTAAATTTTAATTTATGTATAAATTTACACTGATTTCTTGTCGATAAAGGAGAGGGATTTGTATGGAAGCACCTAGCCAAGGAATCGTCTTAATAAATTTGACCACTGGATGAGCTCCATAGACGACGTCATGATCTTGGTCCAGCTTCTGGTGCTGTTCCTACACTTCAGAGGCTCGTACCTCGTACATCCGATTGATTGATTTAACTGATCTATCGCGGATTTCAACAATTTTATAATGAGTAAATACTTTTAATCCTTGATCTTCTTGGCTTGTTCCACCAAGTCTGGAAACCCTGGGCATGATCGGATTAGTAAAAAAAAAACATCGGTTCTTGCCAAGCCAGTACTCTCATCGGCATTTATCAATAATATCGGCTTATATGGACGTCGTCTTTCGAAACAAACACCTTCTCCGCACTTTCCTGGCAAAGCGGAAAACCTGAAGCTGTTTGCCTCTTGACTTGCCTTGTACCTTTTATCTATTTTGGATTCACGTTTCCGTGCATCTGAAGCTTGACTTGTTGAGCCAGTCCCTAAACTTAGCATTTTGCTTGGTGTCTATTCGCCCAGACCAATCTGATCACGTGTTATACCCACACGCCTCCGTAACGAAGTGTCGGACAATTAGCAAGCGATTCCGTTAGTATTCGCATGGCTATTTGATCATGAAAATTAACCGTGAGACGTCGGAAACAACCTTGTAAGAAAATTCCTTTTCCCATTCGTGCATATTATATGTTTTGTAACCATTCACGTCAAAGAACTAGCACTGCATAAGCAAGAATACTAGATATAGTAGATAAATATAGTTTTTTGGGGGTCTGAACATAGTGCTATTATATACCCAATTTAATACGATTACCTCTATTGGTCTGACGGCCATGTGATTCAGTACCAACCCTCTGAGCACAATTATTTTTTTTCTTCCGGTTACCCGGCAGCACCAGCGAATGGGCCGGTGCCGTTATCTTTGAGAAACTGCATTTTGAGTTTACAATAATATGATGCCCATGTCCAGATGTGTATAATCAAGAAAATATTTAAATATATCGTATATCGTATCATATATGAGTGGTGTGAGGCTGATATGTGTTTGGGCTGTGGCACTCCGTATTCTATAACCGATGCAAATACGCGAGCACAATTAACGCATACCTGTTGTTATATCTCCTATACAAACGTCTGGTCATGATTAGGGGGATATCGCTTATGATTGACCGAATTCAGGCGTCTGCCACGATCGTGAACCATCATTTAGCGATGCGCTGGCAAAGAAATTATTTCTGGCTGAACATACACAGGTTCACACATATATCTCAAACAACAGAAAGCGCTTGTACTATGGCGAGGTATGTCCAACCACAGAGAGAGCTTGTACTATTGCCATGTGCTTTCAGAAAGCTATGATGGAGGACCACGTACTCCCGTGCTCCCCGAGTAGGACCGGAATTGTGTTTCTCAAGCAAGCGGTCGTATAAAAACACTGAAATTTTACTGCACATGAGCCGATAAGCTAGGATATGCAACGTTTTGTTGTAGCCCATCTAAGGTCTCTAGACTCTACACTGTTTTGATCGTTTTAAATGCTGTTGCCCAATATTCGGATTAAGAAAGTCCGAAGCAGGAGTTTAAAAGATTACAAGGAATCTTAAATGAACCTTTGGTATTTCCACGTATTCCGCATACGTCCTCGGCTCTGTGCTTGGCTTCCTCTTGCCTCCGTATCGACTTAACAAACCTTGGTTCACTTCTAGAAGTCTAAATACTCAAACCCTCGACAGGAAAAATGCTGGAAACTTTTGCTCGAACATTATCCTGGCCCAGTTTGGAGTTGGTTGATTAAACTGACCACAAGTCGGTTTAATCAACGTTACAAGATGAGGAATGATTCGGTTCTGCAGATTTCTTGGGTAAGTTTGCAGTGGCAATGTTAGCTGTTTTTTTTTAGAGCTGGATAGGGTTTTGTAGGGGATGCATAATTTTTTGACATCTTCTGACATATGAAGGTGGTTTCGGGTCGGGACGAGTCAGTAAATTTAGCGAAGACTTGTTTCATTCGAAGATGGTTCAGCTAGGAGCCGGTCTGTTAAATCTGACTGAAGTACTTTCTAGGAATAGGATCAAAACCAGGATTTTATTCAAAGAATATTTCAAATCTGAGTTGAAGTGGCTTTGAGCATTGAGTTATGCTCCAATCAACTTGACGAAGAAAAATGGTATGAATTAGGTCGATAAACCGTAACCGAGTTTTAAAATCTATATCGATCATTTCTCAGAGGTCCTGCTAGCGAATCGTATACTTGAAGTGATTTTAATTACAAGGAAGGAGTGAGCATTAATGCTCCGCAGAGAGAGATAACACGTTCATGCCTTGCTGATTATAAAAATACGTACGTTCAATGATTTACATCATGGACATCAGAAAGGTATGTATATACAACTTTTCAAACCAAACACCGAAATAAAAATGCCAGGACGATCTGCGAACGAACGGACAGTCACTTATAAGATGAAGATCCGATCGATTCGCATAATGATAAGGACTACGAATACTCTGGATAAAAGATCCGTGAAAACTCCTCGAAGCGTTAAATTCACAGCGAGACTGCATGGGTGTCTTACATGAAACATAAGACTGAAACTACGAGACCCTGCACTTAGCTGTCATGCAGGCCAGCGTACTTAAAACTAATATTGAATTCAAAAGCTGACAGAATTTTATGAACAAGGTCTGTCCTAAAGCCACTACTCGTCTTCAAGACCAGGTAAGCAATAGCGAGGGACCATTAAGGTTCTATTTTGAAAAAGTTCTTCCGCTCCGGACATGAATTCAACGATATTTGGCATAACTCGTCTCAAATTCGAGCCTTGCTTGGGGAGCACCTTACAATGCCGGCATGATATCGTTAATGTCCCATCTATTCGTGTTAGTATGAGCGCAGCAGCAATTTTTTTCAATTGTTAGGTACACTATTAGCGCCACTCAATCCTTTGCATGTCACAGATACCAATATCAAGATGCTGGTTTTATTACATGATGGCCTTCAGGTGAACACCTTGCGCTTGACCTTCGCAAGAGAAGTGCGTGTGATGGTCTTCTGGAAGTGGGAATGGGTGACCGCTCATGACCATGGAAGCTGTCATGTTATGGCTCATGTCAGGCGTGCTCGCATCGTCACCATCTTGAGCCTTGCTCATCTTTCCCTGCGCACAATCGTCGTTATCCAACCCATCGGCTGGATTGCCGGTACCGGATTCCCTCTTCCATTTCATCCGTCGATTTTGAAACCATGTTTTTACCTATAAATGACAGATGCACACAAATGTATGTAATTAGGCATTTACACACACGCACACACACACACACACACACACGCAAAAACACACACTCACACATATATACATATATATATATATATATATATATGTATATATATATATATATATATATATATATATATATATATATGTTACACATATTTATATTATTATTATCACTATTATTATTTTCTTATCATTTTAATAGTATAATATTATATTACATAATTATAAAATATGATATAATAGTATACTATATATATTATATTATATTATATCATTATTGCACTATAGGATTGCGGGAGTTGAAACCCCGGTCCGGCCATGCTTGACTCAGGCATACCTCCCCTAGGACACGGGGTCGTTAAAATGAGCACCGCTGGGAGGTGCAATCACAAGAGTGATTACGAACGGACTAGTGGAAGAAGCCTGTGAGGTGACGTGGGCACTACTTCTTCTATAAGTTTGACTGATACGTGCTATGACCAAGAAGACATCATCCGAGACACCATGCCGAGGAAATTTAGGTCTACCGAATGTGTCGGAGCAAATGTGAGAATTGTATGGAGTTTAAAAAAAGGTTATTATTACGACTAACATGATTATTATGATTATCATTATAGTATGTTGCGTATATTGCAGACAATAATATGAAGTTACTGTTTAGGGATATAATTCCGGAATGTTGTAATTTTTCTGACCTGCGTCTGGTTCAAACCAAGGCGGTCTGCAAGTTTCGCTCGTTGTGGTGTCGACAAATATTTCCGGTCTGTGAATTCCCGCTCCAGCACCATTAGTTGTAGCTCAGAGAAAACCGTGCGAGGTTTTCGACATTTTCTTCCGGTCGCCGTTCTGCTGCTGGGCTTTAGACGAAAATAGACCGGTAAGGACGCCAAGATGGCGCTGGAGTTGCCTGGAAAGAATAACAATATTTTTAAAAAGTGTACAAACATTTCAGAACTGATAGGGTTTCTATTTTAGGTTGGGTAAGATAGACACGATTTAAATACAAAAAGTTTCTTATGAGAAGATTAACGCATGGGTCTTAATAATTGAAAAAATCTGTTTCATTCTTTTCGTCGTCGACGTTTGACCACTATCTCCACCCACAATGCATTCGGAATGGATTCCGTGGCTTGATCAAATTTATTTTTAGCACTTACATTCCTATATAATGCAATGTTTCTTCACGGAAATCACAAGGGACACAGAACATGTCGAAATCATAACTTTATAGACGGCACTAACCAAGTGCGTAACTGCACTTGTTCAAGGAAATACTTCCAAAGGATAGGAAAAGAAGAAAAGATGTAATAAAGAATTAAGGCAAATTTCAGTGCAATGGTTTAACCAATCAGTGCTTAAATTAATCACTTGTTCCATAATCTTTAGGTTTATTCTACGTCTATGTACTGCTTGTCTATCTACCCCTTGTCATATCTGGTCTTTCTCGTCACGTTTCTGCATAGCGGATATTTAATGACGTGACGATGTGACGTTTGTAAAGCTACGTGTTGACCAAAAACAGCAAATACTTGTGTGCACACCAGTAGAAATACATCGGGGTTTTGGTTCATGGGCCATTAGTTAAAAAGAAATGGTTCTTCAGCGTTAGGTTGGGGTTGACTTGGGCGAAGTTATTGCTTGTTCTGATCTAGTCAAATAAAAATGGCGAAGGTATGCCTTTTTAATTTTTACAACAAGGGATGCAATTCAAGGCTTCTCCATGTTATGGCGGTTCGAATGGTTGTTCCGGAAAGATTCAATAGACATGTTCATTAAGTCCATAAGTAATAAGAAATCAAATAATTAAATAAATAAATAACGAAACGAAAGGATAGATAAATAAATGAAAAAATAAGTAAACAAACTAATAATTACATAATTAAGAAAATAAAATCTATAAGAAATTCATACTATGAATATTATTAACATCTATTCTTAGTACATACTGTGCATGAAATAATAATATCATACATACGTACATAGTGATTCTTATACATATATATATATATATATTTCTTGCTTGTTATGGTGACACACCAAATGCAGTGCTCAATGGAGTTAGCCAGAGCGATTATACGATTTTCCAAGACGGATTCAAAAGGCCGTCATGACCTCTACAGACTGTTTCGTGCTTATGCACTCTTCGGAAGGTCTAAATCTTAATCTCTCAACAGATGAATTTAAGAGAGACTTATCCGGATAAGTCTCTCTCTATATATATATATATTTAATGCTATCTATGCATAATAAATAAACATGTTAAACAAATGTTTATATATTCTTATATGTGCCTAATGTCTTATTATCGTTTCCTGATGCAGGAATGCCAATCTGTTTGAATGGCAGGTAACATAAGCCTCGTCAAGGTTGACTTATCTCGCTCTAGCAGTAAACCACTCCCATTGCTTTGCATGAGCGCTTACTGTTTGTTTTGCCGCGCCAGAGATGTTCCAGGAGACGTGCTTATGAAGGTTTCCAATGTCCACATGGCCGACCTTTCTCGAGGCATGCAATCAGGCGCCGTTAAAAATACGAGTTGATATAGAATGCCACAGGTGGCTCCGCTGAATTTGAAGCCGCATTGAAATTGTGTTTGCGCGTCTTTGTGTATATGTATAAATGTGTGTGTTTATAGTATATATATATATATGTTGGTGGGGTGTGGGTGGGGTATGCGTGCGTGTGTGTGTGCGCGGGTGTGTGTGTGTGTGTGTATGTGTGTGTGTGTATGTGTGTGCGCGTGAGCGTAGTTAGGGTTGGCTGCGTGTTTGTGCTTGCGAGTACGAAAGTTGTGCATTTCAAGGCTTTGAAAGCCTGATCGAAATACAAGAATTTTTTTCATTGCGGCAGTTTTTTCCGGCTAATATTTTTTCTTCGCTCATACTCGAGCCATCAGCCTTCGCAAATGTTTTACCAATGAATGAAAGTTCATACCAGCGGACGTTCAAAAATTACATTAGATTTGGCTGGAAGAGAAAATCGAAAGCACTCCGGTAACGGAAGGACCTTATCTAGGAGATACTTCCTAACGTTAATCCTAGTTTGAAGAAGAATTTGGTCTTTGATGGGAAACTGTCAGCGCTCATGCTTGGGGGATCTTTCCATAAAGGCAAGCATTCCTCTAAGCGGTAGCACAGGCTTGCCAGGCGGACATAACGGTTGCCCTTCAAGATAGGTTTGACTGCCGATCTGAACGTGGCGACAGATTGATGGATTTTCAAAGTTCGAAATAGCTGAAGAACAAAACTGCTGTGCTAATACATCCTTCCCTCGACAAACTCGCGGATTAGAGGGAAAGATCCGTTATGAAAGGATTAATCTGACGCTCACGCAGAGGTTAAGGCCATATTGAGCGAACATAAGTCAGGCCATGGACTAGCGAAGAGCTTGCCTCTAAAAGCATACGCAGTAAAAGCCCCTAAGCATAAAGCATGGGTATATTTCAAGCGTCTAGGATAAAGGAACCTTCCATCTGCCTTCCCATGGCGCAAACTTCGCAAACATTACTGCCCCGATGAAAAGGCCGAGGGACCGGTAGTTGATTCAACAAAAGTAAGTGCTCCTCCCAAAGAAAATCGACTTGAGCACAAGACCATTCCAAAAGTATGTAATAATGTAACATTCATCGCAACTTTACGCGGGCTAGTTAAAGGAGTTGTTTCCGCGCTAGAAGTTAGAAAAGACTATGATCCGTGTTCTTTTGGTCAGCCAATACGCAATAACTAAGTTAGAATGAACAAAAAAATTTTAGGTTTGTGAAATTTGAAGCAGTCTGGAAAATCAATAAATGAATAAATGGGCAATTTTAATAAGCACAGTGCGTTTAGTTATCTCTTTCTTATTTCCAGCAAGTCTAATTTTCACTAACATCTTACGAGATTCACCCACGCGAACTTGTCAGCTTACGAATACAAAATACAACTTTCATTAAGTACTTCCAGCATTTGAATTGTTATAGAATTGTTATACACAGATAGATAGATAGATAGGCAGATAGATAGATAGATAGATAGATAGATAGATAGATAGATAGATAGATAGATAGA
>QQSS02230958.1:0-10257 GCA_003687565.2 Craspedacusta sowerbii | reverse complement strand
GGCCTCTTGGGACACCGCTACGTCAACGCTCGTCAACTTTTCAGAAAAGAAAAATGTAGTAATCAATTGGGACTATTAATCTAGCAAAGATTTAAATAAAAAATAAAATTTAATATCATATGCATATGCACACATAAACCAGAGCTTCAAATCTACAAAGCCAGAAAACTTAAAATTGCCTTTATCGAAATCGTCAATCCTAAAGGAATAAGTACCATTTTGGGTGCCACTTACCAGCATTAAAGCATGAACCCTCAGGAGAATGTTTTGGCCCTTAACTTAGGCAGATTAGTAAAGAATACTGACAGTATTCAGTATATAGTACAGTCTGTACTAAGCAAATATACATAGCTGGCGAGTTTAACTTCAATCTTCTTACATCTAATTCCCACAGACCAACACTTCAGTTCTTTGACTAACGTTTGATGAAATTAATACTACCTACTATAAATTTACCTATGAAAATAAATAGGAAACGTGATACCCATATTGATAGCATCTTTGCAAACAACGTAGACCCGGCCCTTGCAAGTGGATAAGTCTAGGAAATTATGACCATTTGTCGTCTTTTCTGTTGGTCCTAAATATCCATCCAAACCATCTGCCTATAAAGAGGAACTTTTATACCAGTTCGTGGTCAAAATTCAGACTTGTCTCCTTCAGGATATGCAGGATATTGATTGGAACACTTTTATTTAGAGGATGGAGATGCTAAGTCTTTTCTCTATAATTATCTAGAAACATTAAGTTAACGTGAATGTTCCACAGCACAAAATGAATAATAAAGTCTTTAAACAAACATTAAAGCTGGATAACTAGTGACTGAAGCAGAAACAGGTGAGAGATGTTGGATTCCAAATGCGTCTGCCTGCCCAAATGCGTCCGGAATAATTGCTCTGACGTCATTTGTCACTAGTCGCCCAAATTCGGCTGTGAACGGCTGAAATAATTGCAGCAATCCCCTCACCTTGACCCCCCGAAATTCCAGCATTCCATTTTTGTTATTATAAAGGTTGCTTTGACTGTTGAAAAGCCAACGGCGGTCATATTGTTTGACCACGACTTGTGGCTAGGGCTGCTGGAAAACTTTTTAAGTTCGGGGTGTCCTACGTTGAATGAGCCAGAGATTGCTGAAAATATGACAGAAGCATATATTGACATAAGAACTTATTACGTTTAGTGTAATTTAATGCTTATCATGTTCTGTTTGGCTGATGTGGAAGCGGAGAAAAGCCCGTTACAAGAGAAGTAGTATATATTTTGATCATTTGCCCGAATGTGACCACTAGGATACTCCTGTGGCATGTAGCCAAATGTTCACAGAAATTCTTGTATTGATAGATGATGGAATAAATTAATTATTATTAATATTAATTAATATTAATAAATTCATTAATGGAATAATCACTCATTAATGGAATAAATTCTGTTTGACGATTTTTGTTAAGATCTTTCTTTCTCAAAAACCTCTGGCTTGATGTTGTTTACGACTAGGGAAGCCATCTAAACAAGCTTCCTCCTGGCAGAGTATGGGTAGTCAATTGATAGCAATTATGAGTAGAGAAACTAGCCTCTAAACCAGATAAGAAGCTATATCTTACCTGGATCATTTCAGATCCGCATCAATACGGTAATTTTCCAGGTTAGATCGCTATATTAATTAAATTAATTATATTAATTAATATAGTAATTTTTAATATTATATATATTATAATATAATAATTAATATTTAATTTAATTATATTAATCGCTATATTATTAATTCGCGCTCTCCAGCAGCCAGCCCCAACTGTTGGAAGTAATTATGCGGGATGTAATGAGTGGATCTCGCCTAATTTCTCCTGCAGCTAGCCTACCATCGTTGTTCTGCATAATGCACGCAGCCCACTAAGAAATTGCCAAAAAAGCGGCATGCACCCAGCGGCGCAAGAATTTTTTTTTTAATCTCGGTTTTTTTATTTTTGCTGATTGATCGTAAGAGCTCACATGGCTAAAAATGCAATGCTACATTTTCCAATTTTGCCACATGAAAAATTCCTAAAATGGGAAACTATAACCCACAAAATTACCTATACCCTGTTCTTCTTAAGGCGTACAAAAACTACTGCAGGGAGTTGGTCTAGAGCGGTAGGATTAATATAGCTATTATATACCTAAAATGGAAGATTACCGGATAACAAGCTCTAGCATCGGTAGGCCCATTGTTACAGTAACAGTCGAAGTAACTTCAACAAGTTCATCTTGGTCTATGATTGATCCTTTTTTATTTATTTCCTCAGTTGAGACATCTGCTCAGTATGTTCTTTTCGAAGATGATGTAACATAAGCATTTCATTTAGCGATCGGCTTTTCAATGCAAAGACGTTAGCTTCATTTAAAGCTGCAGGGATTTTGTGGTCATTGAGCTTCTCAAAAAATTTAGCAAGGTTTATTTCTCCCTGAGCAGAAACTAGCAGTTGCATCTGGAATCAATTAAGAAAGTCCTTTAAGTTCAATGGCAAGCTATTACATCTGGAAGTCCTTCACCTAACAAGTCATTACGTCCATGCATCTGGAAGGATTGATTCTCGGTAGTATTTATTGACTCCTTACCATGGATCATGTGTTTCATGATGCGCAGACTCTTCTGAATGTCCTGTTCAGAACAGCTTCAAGAATCTTCTGGCCAGTTCTGTTTTTTTTTCTAATTTTTTTTATGTTTTTTTTTTTCGCAACGTTATCTCTGCACTTCGCAAGGCTTTCACGATTTTCTGTGCAGGTTTTGGAATGATGCATCCTTAATAGGAGCCTTGTGTCTCACTTATAGTTGAACGAATAGAATTGCAAATATTTGCTAGGGAAAATAGTCTGGTATTTATGGTTCAACTAGAACGTAACCTTTTATTGGTTCCTGACAGCTAAGCTTCCAAATCTAAGAAAACCAATTCAGACGACAAATGGCATGTCATCAAAAAATACGTGTCGTCGTGTGGTTTGTTCCTTATCAAGTACAGATACAAGCCATGGCCTGCACAGTTTTTGATAGCATCCAAAGATTCCCATGGCGCCACAAATAACTTGTCTTTTCTTCGCAGCCACAGAGTTTCCAATTCATGCAAAAGTTTTCTCATTAACATGCAAAACAAATGCATAATATGAAACATCGTTTCCTTTTAGTATGGCGTGTCCCCAGTAATAGGTGTTAAAAATCACCATGCTGCACATCAGGAAAAAGGAAGTACTTAGGTTGAATGCTTATTTCTCCGGATGCCCTCACTGACCTGAGCAGGGCTACGGAGAGTTGAACTGACAGACCCGAGAGCTTGAACTTGATTTCAAGGCAATGTAGCTGATACAAAATGACTATGAAAAATCAGTGTAAACCTTATGAGCACAAATCGAGACAGACCTACTATATGAAACAATAGAATCGAACACAAATATGGGCATTCTAGACCCCAATCACTAAAGACAAGTAGTAACCAGCATCATCGCACAGATATGTTGTTATATAAATGCAGTAAGCTTTCAACATGGAATTCATCCCACCGGTGCAAATAATGTTATTGCAAGCACACCTTCTTTAATCTTATTTTAAAAAATCATGATTTTGTATCGATTTCAAATTGATTATTTATTTCAGATACGCAGGTGTGCCAACGGCGATCCCATTCCAGCATTTAGTAGTACATCTGCTCATTAAAAGTAAAGTTAGTTTGCGTCGATGCTATTACCAAGACTTTCTTAAACTTGAGACGAGCGAGCCATTCACTTTCCTGCGATCCGTAAAAGCGTAATTCAGAACTATTTCAATAGTTTCATGAGCAGGCGTATTTGCAAACCGATTACATCCATCAAAACGAGCTCGAGTTAACGAATGAGCGTTGAGCGCATGAATGATGATAACATGCATGAAGTGTTTTTCTGATCCCTTGGTCTATCATAACAACACGCCTTCCAGCTAGTGTCGTTTTTTTTTTTGACATGGTAGAACGAAGACCTGAAGCAGGTTCAGCTCTGCACACTAAATGCAAAAAGCATTTCTTGTTACTTTTCATGCGCAGCGCTTCCTTTTATTATTTTTCTCTCCACTGTACAACTCCACTTCTCGGCTATAGAAAGATTCGAGTTATGTATGTAAGACCTGCAACCAGGCTACCGCGGTCGGCCATAAAAAGCAAACACTCCCTCGAACGAGGGAGGGTAACGAGGGTAACGTCACCAGGGGAGACCTTTCATGGCTTTCCACGAGCTTAACCAGACAAATTTTCTTTTCCAAATCCAAAGCCACCCGAAAACAAAATATGAAAACAGCGAACTTTAAAGAATTTCTTCTTTTTTTTTTGCAAGTTTTTATTTTACGTTGGTTCATAAATTCTGTATTTGTCTTTTTTTTTAAAGTTTTTTTCTCTCGTTTTCCAATGAGAAATTCGTATTATATCTAAAATACTGTGCTTTCGAAAGCTGGAAGCCCTCAAATAGTCTCAACTAGTACGACCTCGTAAAAGCAAAATAAAGAAACAACAGCAAGCGCGCCCGTAAAGAAAAGCGGCAGACTTCCTCGCGCGCCTTATCAGCTAGGTTCACAATCCACTTCCAAGCAGCTAACACACACCCAGTATAATACATACGTGGTGTAGGCTCAAACACACCCTCCATAAGCTAGAGAGCACGGAGTTCCAAAAATACCTAATTTTCTATCAAAAAAAATTTCTAGAAAAATGTCCTACTTAATCAAGTATGACTTGAAACTAGCAGCAAGTAGGTTTGGCACGATTTAGATCCATTAACATCGACAGCACGAACCCTTAAACTTCACTTAAACACTTTCGTTTCCTTCCAAAGCATTAGGACACGAAATCAGATCTAAGTAACACATGTAAAGCAAATCATTCTTTCCTTCGTCCAATAAAAAAGCACGTGGCTGAAAGTCGGCAACTCAATATTAGTAACACACGCGCATCAACAGAGTCGAAGTCATGAGTAACCCTGGATTTCCTATCCAGCAAGATCAGATCAAACACAATAAAATTGGGAGGGCGAAACAGCTAGCAAAAAAGGAGCTCTGGACTACTGGTTAACAGATTTAACGTGCACTCACGAATAATATCTGAAACCGCCGATATTCCCACTCCCCGCATCCTAACTTTTATAAGCAGACATCGCAAGGCTGCTGCTACGATAGCCCGACAGCTTTCCCCGACCATTATCAGGAAGAAGGCTGAGCCACATACGCAAATCCTAAACCTAAATGTCAAGCCAGCTTTTTAAAACAACACCGACCAGAAAAGATAAATCGCCGTCGTTAAATGCAACAGAAAACGAATAAGGCGAATCGGGCGGGTGTTGAAGAATCACTTTCTAGACCAAGTTTGGCTTGCTCCATATCGACGACGACCATCGGGAATGGAGCGACTCTGGAAGCCTTGAGGAAAAGTCCCCTGACGCGAAATGCCCGAGTTTGAACCCTCCGTGCAATGTGAATAAGGGACTTCTTTTGGTTCCGCTACACTTCTAACGGCTCTCGAACTATCGAGCAAAACTGCGTCAAATGCAGACGCGGGCTCATCGTCTGAAAGCAAGATGAACTCTTGCGCACGAGAGGCCGATACTGCATTAGTGCTTCCACTCGTGGTGTCCAAACAAATAACACTGCTATTAAGAGCAGAATCGTCGCTCGCAGGTGAACTTGTTCCTGACCGCTCGCCATCGGCATGGCGGGAGAAAACACTTGCGTGCTCCGCATCAGCATTAGGTTGTTTCAAGGTATTCCCGTGACTCGAGTTCAAATTTAAGTCCATACTCAAGCCAGCGGCACTTCCTATCGAGGCAGAGCGTTCTAAAAACTGCTTTGAAGGGTTATCTGTTGCATGAACATCTTGCTCAACATAGGTTCTGCAGTCAGGTTGGGGCTTTTCCTTGAAATCTGGGATAGCCTTGGGACTGGAGCTAGTCGTACGACCGCCATACACGTTGACTGGTGGATAATAAGGCGACGGGAGCTTTGTAACCATGCTGGGAAGCATGGTTCTAACCTGCTCAATGGGAGGTGGACCAAACACAGTCGGGACTACGTAAGCAATCTGCCCAAGTCTCGGTGCGTTCACCGGCATAGCGGTCGGATATTGCACGTTCGAAAGATCCGAACTGCTGTAGTGTCGCATGTTGTTGCCAGCAATAGTAGTGATAACCGACGCTGTCGTAGATGGTAAAATCAGGGGTTGACCTGGCACGCCACTGAAAAATCCGATTTGACCGTAGGGATTCGGGGATGCACCTGGACCAAACTGTAGCATGGGTGACGTTACCAGAGTAATGCGGGGAGAGTACGGGCTGGGCGGAGTAGGAAGGAGCGGGGGACGACTGTTGCCGTTGAAAGCCATCGGTTGATGATGAAACACGGGCGACGAAGGTACAACAAACGCAGGTTTCGGAGAACAGAGCAGCTGCGAAGCGTACGTGCTTTGAACCCATTTTCTATAGTCCATAACGTCTTTCGGAATACTTATTATGCGACTGAGATAGGTGCTACAGCGAATGAACAAGACACGTTACAGCGCTTTCATTTATTATTAAAATTTTAAGTAACAGGCCATGCAATCACAGCACTGGCAAAGAAGTTTACGTGTCAACAACCACCACACCCGACTCACTACCCAAGTACTTTTATATCAACGCCAGCCTGGCACGATACGAACAAGCAAGTTTGCTCATCCTTACGCCAGCAAAAAAGCGTGCGAATCTGCATCAGAGCTAAGATTATGCATCAGAGCAAAGATTATCACAACAACTCATATGCGACCCCATGGAATAATTCATTTCGGCTAGGTACAAATAGCGAGGTCGTAACAATTCTCTGCACGACCAGATATGTGAGCTTCTTCGGTTTGAGCTATCCCAGAACGAATTTCGGGACAAATAACATTGATAAATAGATGAGGATCTAACAAGAATTCGTACCGAAAGCTACGACATAAGCGCAACATACCTGTTCGGATTTACTTTGAAATAGAAACGATTCCTCAGAGCACTGTCCACAACGTTGAATGCGTACTCGAAGGCTTCCTTCACACGCATGATTCCGAATGAACTTTTGCCTATGTCGATACCTAGATGAAGGAAGATCGTGGATTCTTTTAATGATGCAGTCGTAACATACAAGGCTCAAAGTTCTATGAACTCCATACGCATCTTAAACAAACTTTTACCTCGGAAGCTGCCTGAGCTCCTTTAACTAAAAATAGCTTCCATACCTAACGATCACAAGTTCATTCGCCAACCTGATCAAAACGGCAACACTATTTTAAAAAAAAAAACAAGAACACTGATAGTGGTGGCGATATTGATGTCGCTTGATACAACTATTTCGCCACCTTCTGACAGTTTCTCTACTTATAGATGCTGTTGTCGTCGTTGTTGCTTTCGTCAGTATATATATTTTTTAGTTCTCGGTTTATCCCATATAAAAAGCGGTCTTTATTTCCGGTGAGCGTTCTGAGATCCATATCCGCGGCAGACAGACGCAACTTTCATGGTGCATCAAAGGACTATGAAGTCTTGATCGACGTGTTTCTTGAGATTAAAATCGTGTACCCGATTCCATAAGGGAACGAAAACACGACCATGATAGATGAAATTAGCCCTGTAAGTTCTTCCTTCCTTTCAAAGAGTCACTTTCATTTCATTTCATTTCATTTAGCACATTCGCCACCTGGTAATTATACTTACAGCTAAGTAATTATACTTCCACCTCGTAATACATACTTACAGGAACGCGTCAATGCAAAACAAGAGACAGTTGAACCACTACAGATGTTTCAAAAAATACCATATGGTTCCACGATAAGGCCTTAGCATGGAGCATCGTTGGGCTTTGCATTCGTCCGTTATATGTACGCTGCGAACTCAAAATGCATCCAGCGAACAAGGCGGACATGGCGGCAAGCAGAGAAAGTTAAGGTCCACTTGGCGAATGAGCACCCCGGCATTTCAACTGCTACTCAAGCAGACAACATACCATTGCAAAGGGAATTTTCAGAACCCTGGATATTGAGGAGGATTACGGAGATCTGACATCTATTTTCATCACCCAGCAAAGCGCACGCGGTCAAACAAACCTTGGGTAATGGGATCCTCTATACATAGAAGAGGCGGATATTCTCCATTGCCCATATCTTTCATTATCTACAAAACAAAGGCGATGTACCGAGTAAAACGTAACTGCAACAGTTTCAAAGCATCGGCGACGATTTCAGAGGGCAACTTAAGATAAGCGCACGGACAAGGAAATGACATGCTCACTGCGACATGGCCGACTAACAACGCAGACCTGGATACCCAACCTACCTCGTCCTTGCTTATGTACCGTCCTCCATTCGTCAGCTTGATTCCGATTCTTTGATAGTTGAAGTTGCGGCCGTATAGCTCAAAAAACTCCATCAAAAGCACGCCCAAGTTGACCGTGTCCTTCTTCACGTCGGTGCGGGGATGCCGCTAGCAGGGAAACCAAGTAAGAAGAACTGAAACAATTGTTCCCTTCCATGGGCACTTGCTTCTCAATCTTCCTGAAACTACTAACACTTTTAACCAAGGATCAATAGAAGATCTTAATTACTCTACAACAGCCACAACTAACAAACACATCCTGGTTATAAGACTCTAAAGATATAAAATGCGGTATTTATTGTGAGCGGATTTATTGGAATATGAGAAACCATCGTTTGCAGCTCGGGCTAGTAAGATAGAGGATGTCATCTTAATCCACTCAGACAGCGGAAATGCAGTATAAATCGATGACGATGTCGATGACGCTATCTTTCAACCGACCGAAAGTTGAGAATCAGTCAATCAGTCACATAATCAATCAATAAAAATAAGCAAGCAGCTTCTTCATTCCAGTAGGAAAGACGCAGGTCCAAAGACAGGGAGAATAAGGTAAAGGGACAAAATCAGCAGCAGGAACGAATTTTAGATTAAAGAAATTTTTGATAAGAGCCCATTCTTCGAAGCTATTAAAGGCGACTTCTCAATAACAAACATGATTCAAGAGAGGAGCCTCTGGGTTCATAATTAGTGAGCTTAACAGCACACGTTTGTTTTCTTCGACCAAAAAGTAGCAATTTCAGTCTCGGTAGCATTAACAGATAGCCTGCTAACTACACAAGTGAAATAAACAAAGACTTTACAGCCAGTATTACGAAGCGCACACAACTTGACCGATTAATTTTTTTCTTAATTCCGAGAGCATATATACATATACATACATATATATATATATATATATATATATATATATATATATATATATATATATAACGCTTACTAGCCCTGATATCATCGATTTGATATCGCATGTAACATCAAGTCTAAAATGCAGTAAGCGTCGAGAAGCTGACAAGACTGAAGAGGGGATATTTATCTGAAATCGAAGAATCGAAAATATAAACTCCGACCGAAACGATCGCGTTTGCAGCCAAGGGAATCAGCTGCAACACATCAAAACGAGCTTCACTGCAGAAAGTGAACTTCCATTTCCTATCGCCATGCTCCTGGAGGCTCTCAAACACAGAAGGATAAGAAAAATCTGAAATAACGGGCAACCCGGCCATCTCAAAATAACCTCCTGATGGAGCAGACCAATTAATAAAAAACCAGCACACCTCACTGGCTTCCACCAATCTCCAATAGAATTACCACTTTAGCAACGGCTGGGGCACAAGCCAAAACCAGCAGTGAAAGAGCAAAGCGAGCACACTGACTTACCTGCAAGAAGCTAATGACGAGCAACATGAGACAGTAGGAGCTTATGCCACCTGTGAAAACTTCGTTCAAGTCGCGCTGCACAAGAAAGTGCTTCAGAATGCGAAACAGGTAAGGCAAGATCTTGAATTCATCCATGTAGTTCTAAAACAGCAAGCCATTAACGCGTATACATCCATGCTCAAGATAGGTCGCCGCTCAAAAATTCAATTCTCAAGTATAAAAAAATATCAATTGGCGCCTGCGTGTAAGTAAGACAGCATATAATGTTTAACTTATGCGTAAGACGTCACTCCAACACAGCATGCAGCGCTTAAATTCCATCTAGGTACGACCACTGTCACTCCTGTGCCATGTGAAGCAACTTGCTCACACCCATCTTCATAGCACACGCTCTAGCACTAATACACCTGACCACTAGAAAGGCAAAAATATCCCGTGCTGCTTCATTGGCAAGTTCGTGGTTCCACTGCAAGACCACCATTACAGCGTGCAGACACGCTATAAATCAAAATAATA
>QQSS02230947.1:0-10258 GCA_003687565.2 Craspedacusta sowerbii | reverse complement strand
ATAGATAGATAGATAGATAGATAGATAGATAGATAGATAGATAGATAGATAGATAGATAGATAGATAGATAGCAAGAGAGAGACGAGACGAGAAGAGCATAGACAACACAATCACTGGTTTTGTTTAGTTTCAGGACGATTTTTAGGTTATACGCACTCAGAAGTGAGTTTTCATTAGACTGAATTTACCACTCCTGCAGTGATCCCTGGCAGTTCTCAGATGTTGCCACGAGGCTTGCATTGATTCATGTGAATGCTACGACGTGGTTCTTCTAATTTGATTAGCAAATCCCTACTTAGTTTCTCGTTGCCCGATTTTAAGACACCTTTTTCCTTGCTTCAATCATCCAGAGTTTGAAGGTGAGCTACACATTGGACAAATCGGTTGGGGTGAAGAAATTAATGGACGTTTAGCCTTATCTTTCAACCCAGTTAATCCGTTAGATCTCTACTTCTACGCCAAGGTGAACAAGCTAACCTTAGGAGCCATAGCCAAGGCTTTCGGCTTCACGATCGCCTTGCCTCAAGTGCTGTTGGAGTCCGGATTTCCAGAAGGTGTTAAGGTTGGCTTTACCACCAATCCAAACGGTAAGGCTTTTATTTGCTTTTGTATATCAAAACCTTTACATGGCAGACCAATGACCTTTCGACTTGATGCCTTCAATGGACAGTGCTCTTCAATTAGGATCGTAGCTTTGGCTTACATCGCTCATCATCTGCCTGAAGCTAATCTTTGCTAATTGAGCGCGCAGAGAGGTACAATGGCGGCCTATTCCTATACATATGTCGTTTCAGTACATGAAATGTTACTGTCATGTCTCAAAGTGACTGAAGTTAAAATATCCACTATATGAATTTTTGGTCTGACATGCATATCAGCGGACTCATGAACTGTGCGCAAGTTTTTTTGAAATTTTTTTGGAGCCATGCACAATGCGACAGACCATATCCGTAATGCGCAATCTGAGAAGGCCTTAGCCTTAATCAATCTTTGTACTTGTAAGCTAATTAAAACAACTTGTAAGTTTTATAAAACTAACGATTCGTGTTCTTTGGAATCCTTGCCGAGTGGTAACATAATTACCCTCACCCAGTTTAGACAATGGCGAGACCTTGCCAAGCTCTCAACAACAACAGCATCTACAATAACAATAACCACAGCAAGTTATTTTCCTAACACATTGATTACTTGCTATAGAGTCGCAAGATTTCCATTTAAGTTCCATCAAAACCGCATGTGTGCCCAAGGACCATCCTCTATAGCTGGGGCAAATAATGAAGAATTAAGGAATGACTGAAAGATAGAATGTCACCTTCTTCCAGACAGGAAAAATAGCAGGCCAATGCTATACAAAACAGAAACAAAACTGACCAGTGAAGTGTAAAAGAAGTATAGAAATTCAAGTAAACAATGTAAGAACAAAAGAAAAATAATATTAGGAAAGTAGAAAAGTCAGGAAAGAAACGACTGCCAAAGAATGTGCGTTGCTAGATGCAGATTTTGCAACGTTGAGGTATTCAGAGCTTCGCATAACGACCATTAGCATCTGAGACTACAGAATGGTTCGTCAAACCAGCACCACTATCCCTTTACCTGGGAATCTTCTCCACATCAATTTTGCTCAATCTTCACGGAACGAGCAGAGTTCATGGCCTCCTACAAGCGACCTTCTAACAGCCATAGCTTTTTCATGAGATCTCTCGTGAGATCAGGCAACTGAGTGTGAAAATTTCTTTGTAATGACTAGCAGGATGGTATGAATGTTAACAGCCAGCTGTATTTGCTTGCAGTATCAAGTGGAGGTCATCTTTTATACTCAAGGCTTAAAAAACTCGAAACCTTCTCACCTATGTCAAAGCGAAATCTTTATTTTGAGTCTGATGTAAGTTACTTGCATTCTATGAATTATGCAGATATTTCTGCATGCATTGAAATCTTTAGCGGAAATTGGTGCTAGGCTGGTGTGTGTAAAGTGTTGCTTTATTTTGTCTCAAAGCTGCCCTTTCTCGCGTTTGCCCTCCAACCTTGTCCCTCCTCGAATGGTCTCCGTTATTGTTGAAAGTTATCGTCGTATTTGAAATAGTTATCACTGCGTATGTTTTGAGCATATGAGTATCTTGGGGTTAGAGTAGCGGTGATATCGTTTTAATAGTGTTATTGCAATTAGCACCAAGCGAGGCCTTTGTTGATAGTAGGCAGTCCATTTAGTTCCTCTAGGTGCTGCTTAATTTAATAATAGCTTGAATTTATTAACGGGAATACTTGTAAGTAGACGGAGAAGTTGAACAAATAGAATACGTTCAGTACAGGAGGTCTGCAAAGTATACAACGCAATACTGCTTCACGGGGAACATAAGTCTTTTTCACATCAATCTTCTAGGCACGATGCCTCACATGGTGGAAAACATATGAGGAGGTTGATCTCAATTTCCTATTTCTAAATCATGCGTAATCTTATCTTTCCTCCTGGCCAGCGGTGTCTTACTTTAACTTGCAGAAATAGTTATTTTTTGCAAGCAATTGAAAAAGCGATAAGAAAACTATAACAGTTAAATTTCTTGACTCTTCTCTTCCACAGGAGTGAAGCTGGAAGCCCTGGGCATTGACTTGAGCCCTGGATTCTCCTTGAAAGGTCTAGTGAATATTCTAGGACTTGAGGTATTTTGCGAAATAACCGTTCTAATTCCAACAGAGGTTACTTTCGACATGGAAGTGTCTCCCATCACAATCGCCAAGGTAAGAATATCTTTAACTAAGGCTGAAAATACGTGTTCATTAACTGTACTGCTCCTAGGTAGGCTGCAAGCCGCTTGTTGCCGCAGGTGCTGTTGATCGGATGGTATCGCGTCTAGATGCTCCTAGGAAAGCTCCATGCCATCTCTTGCCACAGGTTACTATTGATCGGAAGGTACCTTGCCGAAGTTGGAGTCTTTGGCGTCCACAAGGACATTCCAAAATCAAGCGTACATATGGCATAACAATGTGTATGCCAGATGATCACATGCCTCTATGGCTCTATGGCATGCAGTGGTTGACCTTATTGAATAACCCAAATCCAATCTTTTCATATACAAAATTCAACAATACCTTTCACTGACGTCCAATATTGAGTGCGGAAAGCGTGTCTGCCAATGGCACTTTCCAAAAAGCCAGAAAGTCGCTGAGTAACATTGGCATTCTCGGCGCTATAAACAATTTTTTTTACATTTCAGTAATACAAGTATAGGCAGGATTTTGTGACTACGTTGGGATTACATTGAAGACATTGCTTTTAGAAAGTCGATAATATTGCTTAAAGTAGTTAGATAGCAATAGATGCTACCCAGTCGGCAAAAAAACATCTTAAAAGACGCCATAAAGACATCTTTTTTTGATCTTTTTTGGTATCCTTTGAGTTGTCTTTTGAAAGACGTTTTTTAGACTTCTCAAAAAGAGACGTCTTTTGACATCTCAGAAACACGTCTTTAAGACATCATTAAGAGGTTTTAAGACTTCTTTTCGACATCTCAGATACACGTCTTTAAAACTTCCTTAAAATGCATTAAAAACGTCGTTTAGACATCTATAAAAAGACGTCTTTTAGATATCGCAAAGGACGTTTTTAAGACATCTCAAGAAGGCGTCTTTAGAATACCAAACCACTCTGTTGACTAGCATTTCAGTGCCGGCAAGCCTAGAAGAACAGGTTTCATATATCCACATGATTCTGATGTCTCTAACACCAAATATTGCATCTTATACGTAACTTCTTAGGGATCTTCAAAACATTCCATTAGACCTAACCAACCACGGAGTAAGAATTTCAGGCGCGCATTTATAGCGGATGCGCGTTTGACGGGCGCGCGGTTTTAGTTGCCGCTTCTCCACACCACAGCCACATCATCAGTATCAGTATCTTTTACGCAGGGTCAACTTCTGAACGATACTTAATCTCACGCTTTAGCTCCAAAAACCGTAGCAGAGAGAAGCAATACAAATTGAGCTGCAAAAACAATACTTTAAAATAAAACAAATACAAAATCAATTTTAAAAAATGGCACAAATGCGAAAAAAACTTTAACAAAAAAAGCGCGTCCGAATCCGCAGTCATCGACTCATGGTAGGGTGATCTAAAGATAAAAAGGATAATTAGTAGAATATTGTATCAGTACTTTGCAAAACTAGCGTTTCTCATCAAAAAAATTCCAATATATTTGATGCGACAAGGTTTTTAGACAACAAAATCAACAAATTACCTTGCCAATACAGGCTGCATCGATATCAACATCAATATCAATGTGATAGTAATACACACCTGAGAATTATCTATGCTAATAATAACTGTGACGCACCTGTCAGCCATCAGCTTCATCTAGAGTCTTTTGCCGCCCTTCCCCTACTGACTCATCAGTGACATGAGGTTTTTCTTAAAATAATCTAAATGCAATGACAAACTTTAACCTACGCAACTGGGAAAAAGAATAAAGATCATGATGCTAAGTAATTTAAGTGTTTACTGAAAGTTAAACGCAAAATTACAACAGGTAAGGAGGTAATATAATCCCCAGTCTGTTTATGACCAGATACAAATATTCCCTTCGTGATAGGCTGTCCACGCTTGCAAACAAATTGAGCTGCAACACAAGCATCCATCAAATTACCTCTGTGTACAATTTATTGGTAAATAGAACACTTTACACAATGCAGCAAAAGACATCAACAACAGTAAAACAGTCAAACAGTCTATGATGCATGCTTAGGGTTTAGAGCCGCATAAAGCAAAGAAAATAATTTATATCCAAGGAATGAGTGCCCTTCCAGATAACAAGACAAGAAAAATAAAAATTTTTATTATTTGAACCATAACCAATTCTTACGATGTCACCAAAAGTGTTGCGAAGAAAAAGGCTAAAGATGATGCTTATAACTCTGGCAGGTTGCAAAAACTAAAGGGAATCGTTGCTACATACTAAGGAAAACAAAGTTACCCACTTATGGAAAAGTCGGGTGAAGGGTAATAGAAAGGTCACTTTTATGCAAGGTAATATCTCGTAAGCTTGTAGGGAACACTGGTTGATTCTAAATTAATTGCTATAGCTGATCCTGGCGATGTGCTAGAGGCACGACATAAAATGAAAGCGACTAAACTTTAGATCTGTTCGCAAAAGCTCCAATACTTTATTCGACAAATGATATTTTGATGCCTTTGTTTCACAACAAAAAAATAAGCTGCAGAACGTAACTGGCTTTTTATTTTGATATCATGGGCAGAAGAACAGTCTTGTACTTTATGTTTTATGACATACTTTACTCTACATGCAGGAAACGATTTTCAATTTTGTAAGCAACATGTGTGTTATTCATACACCTAAAAAAAAACAAATCTTCTGATGTACATGGCTTTGTTTCAAAGAAAGACACGCATATCTAAGCTCAACGTGAGTAAATAACAGACGAAATGTAGCAGGTACCTATTTACAACCAGAATATTTGTTTTTTGAAGGTGTTTTAAGGGTGCTTGTTTCAAAAAAATATGGGTGTATTTAAGCTCAACTAAGCTAAATAACTGTCAGGCATTGAACTTTATTGGACAGGCCTATTCCTTATTGCTCTACGGCACTACGTTCTCGTCTGCTTCATAAGAGATTACCACGATATTGCTTGAACAAATCTTAAGCAAATCTCTTACCACGAATCTCTTAAACACCACAAAAAAGGAAAGCGAGTTTTTGTCCGCCGGTTCTTCAGCGAGAAGCTGCAGCTGGGTCTACTTTTTCACGCGAAAAACTTAGATAGCGTAAACCTGCACTTCATGCATACATAGCGTTACTTACTTGAACTGTCTTCATCATGCTACAAGGAACGCATCCTACAAGGAATGAAATAAAGTGGGCTCACCGTCACGTTCCTTTTACCTTTTTTTCTTCTCTTTTTTTACTGATAAGAACAGATACTTTTTTTTTTTGCATGCATGCTACTAAGTGTATGGGTGTTCTATATATGCTGTACGTGGGTATCAGAATGTTTGTAAAATCCTTTCATGTTACATAATAGTCTTGTGGTGCAGCTTCCCCAGATAGTACATCTGTAGGTGCATCCACGAGTCGTTTTGTTCTTTGAGTAGATGGCCTGCGTCTTCATTGGTGAAGGCGAATTTGTTCAGTAGCTTGTGGCTGTCCATTTGTAGGTAGAGCACCGCCCGAACGTGTTTGTAAATTCCCAGATCTAGCTTCATATCCTGGAGCCACGGCATGAAAGGTCCAGGGTTTGTTGTTCCTATAAAGCTGGTGGCTTTGCTGAGCATCCTTGCCTTCCTTCTTCGGGGTATCGATCGCGGCGGGTCACGGAAGGGTTGCATCGCCATGGTACTCCTCCAGTTCTTTTGTAAGTTGTTGAAGTCTTGCATATTGGTTGTTCTTCTTCATCCACGGACCCCTCGTTGATGTCATCGTCATTCGGCATTCATCAGTCGGCACTTCTCCGTCAGTACTAGAGTCGGTGACGGTCAGGTCGTCCTTTATGTCGATCTTTGCCGGTATGTCTTCGTCGGAGGTGTTTAATGGGTTTGTCCGTTTACGGCCGTTGGCAGCCATTCTTTCTGTCTGGTCGGATTGCGTGCTGGTCTCAGTGGCGGCTGCCTCAGGGCTTGATTGTGTCGAAGTGGTTATGTAGATTGCTTGTTATGGGTGTGTGTTGTTAATGATAAGGTCTGGGTATCCCTCGGTTGATGGTGATTCATTCGTCGCACTGTGGTCCATCGAGGGTCCGTCGACCTGCATCGTGATTTCGTTTAGTTTTATGTCTTGTGCTATTGTTGGGTTTGTCGTGCAACGGTGTCCTGGGTACAGGATACGCGTGCATTTGTCGCAGGTTTCTAGTATTTGTCCGTTGTTTCTTGTTTCTAATGTCTTATTTCGTCCATTCGATGCTAAGGAGGTTTGATATAGGTTTAGTGTTGCGTCCTGTAATGTCGATCAGGTCTTATGTGAGAGTTGACGGTTGCCGTACGTCCTGTATTATCCGTAATTTTCCGTTTGTGTGTAGTAACTGTGACGGTCACGCCATGTCCGGCGAAGACTTTTTGTAGGAAGTCATTGTTTATTGACGGGTGTACGCGTAGGATGCTGACACGTAGTCTGTTGTCCGTGTCTGGCAGAATGTGGATTTGTAGGCGTCCTGGTTTTAGTACTTGCAGGCCGATGTGTCTGTGCATTTCGGCCTGCGTAGAAAACGTTATAGTCCATTTGTTGCTCCGTTGTGTAGGTTTATAGAAATACAAAACGTTATCGTCCGTCCAGATGTTTGCGTCTCTCAGTTCAGTAACCAGTTCAGTTTCCGACACGTCCGGGTTTGCGTAAAAGTTGGCAGTTGTAGTGTCTAAGTAAAAGTCAAAGTCCTTGTCCTGTACGAAGTTTGGATCGCGTTGCCATGGTGATGTGTGAGGAGTTTAGAAGTGACCGCCGCGAAGGTCGGCTTGCCAGTCCGAATCGGGATATTCGTCGTTCCGGATGGTCTCCCAACCGTTACACATGTTGCCGGTTTGGCCGTCACCTCTGGAGGTGGAGTCACCCCATCAGTGTCACCCATCCCAGCTTTACTTGGGTTTGGGCAAGAGGTACCACTAGCCGAAGCTCGTTGCCTGCTAGCCATCGGTAACCACGAGGGTTCCGTGTACTGTAAAATACAAATATGTAGTTACTCTAGCACCACTCCGTACCAACGCCTAATAGAGGGGCAATGTGGTTCGCTATGTCAAGACAGCCTTCTGATCAAACCGATCACGACCAAGTAACCCGGATACGAACAAATACTACGCTTGATCTTAGCCAAAAGGCCGAGTTGTGTTCGTTGGTAAAACGTTCCTTTTACCTCTCCATACACGCCATTCCCAAAAGTTAACTGCGCTTAAACCAACGGCCCGACAAGCTAAAGTTAACCAGGCCCCTTTAGGAATGAAAAGTCACTTATCGTGTGAACAAGGTAAGTATCGGTCTCACGCCATCTTATTAACGACTAGTTTGGGATCAATTAAGTGACGTCATATCTCAATCACGTCTGAGAAGTACGTCTTAAAGACATCGCCAAAACCCGTACAAAGTGTCGTAACTAAATACATCTTAAAGACATTTCACCGAAATGCGGACAAGATGCATTGAAAAAATACATCTTTAAGACATCTTTTTTACGTCTCCATTTAGACCAAACGGGAAAAAGACCCGCTTGAGATATCTCAAAGATGTCTTTTGCCGGCTGGGTAGTATACAACAATGCATGTTTTTCTTCGTTATCGTTCTAATCATGCAAGACTTCTATTTAAATCCAAGCAAATAAAGATTCTCACTTTTTCATTTAGGGACTAATAGCTCTGAGAGGAAGCGAGACTGACGAATCGACAGGCTTCCAGATATACGCACGGGTTTCCATAACAGGGGTGCAAATCAGAGCGCATGCGTACGCAGTAATGCTGGGAATCACCACTGCCGTGAACATCGAAATATCAAACACAAGGGTACACTTCTATGCCTACGGAAGTTTGTTTGGCATTCTCAATGCTAACCTTTCAGTTTCAGCTGGCTACGGGAACATCCGGAATTCCGCATTTCAGGTATGGTGAACTTATTTCTATTTAATGAATTTTAGAAACAATTTTTTTTCCCGTAAGATTGACTTAATCAAGCCGTAATTGCGGCTAAAGTTGTTCACCAACTAGCAAGCAAAAACAGTTTGCTTTCTTGGAGCAGAAATCAGTTCGGATGCGTTTCGGTTCGTTAATTTGGCCAAAGCTTCCAATGTCGGTTGCAATGCGTAGTCAAACGAATTATCGTCAGACTTTGTTACATGATATCAATCTGTTTACATGATATACATGGGAACCTGCCGAGGCTACGAGAACATCACAAGCGCGAAGTTTTTGAATATATTCTGTTCCTGGTTGCGCCAATTCTCAAAATGAATTATTGCAATAGCCGAGGTTTCTGTTGACGGCAAATTTGAAGTCGACGCCAGATTTTTTGGAACTTGTAATTGACCGAGATTCCTTGTAACTGTCACAGAAGCAAATTGCCGCTCCAAAACAAAAGAGGATATTATGAATGGTGGATTGGAGGCTATAAATATATAACAGAAAAAAAAAACACGATATTGAAAGATCCAGCAATCAAAACCTTTGGTCAGCTTTAAGAAGAGTTGGCATCTAAAATAGATCTCGTATAAACTGGAAATGTTCAACACTTAGTAAATAAGAGATCCTTACGTGGTGTCAACAACACAAACTCATGGTGTGAGATGTAGAAAAGTCGGTCAAGAGTTGGGGTCAATTAAAGTAAACTGTTTCCCCGCCTCCTTAACCCTTTCCAACCATGGATTTTAGGCATCATGAAAAATAAAAGCCTACCTTGGAAAAGTTTCCTCTTAGCATCAAAAGTTCATGTTGCTACATATGTCACGTATGTACGTATGCATGAAATCACGAAATCATGGAAAACGTATGTCTGAGTATCTTGTAACGTATGCCTCGTGCCTCCCCGTAATAACAGCTCACATTTTTAATTTTATATCACCCAATGTACAGCGATCTCAATCGATCTATCAGAAACTTCAGCTGCCCACCCTAAAATGCAGGCCAAATAAGCAGCAGAGTGCGCATGCGTGATATCTCTATGGATCATTTAGGTTTCCTCATGTCTGTCAATGGGGATTTCAGAAATAAAGGGAGCTGCTACGGAGGAGATAGAAGATGGCGCTAAGGTTGCAAAAGACGCACAGGAGTTAGCCGACGAAAAAATAAACGACGCTGGTAGCTGGTTAGACAGAGCCGAAGAGAAGCTGCAGGATTTTACAAAAAGTTTGCAGAAGAGGCGCGAAGAAATTCATAAGAAATCTGCAGACGTACAAAAAATACGAAATTACTTGGACTCAGAATGCTCAGATGAATGCAAAGAAGGTTACACAAGCTTAATATATGAAATGCATATATTATATGTATCTAGGAGTCTAGAAAATCTATTCAGTAATTACTTGACAGTCTGCTGCGTGCTATACGCACTCATCAGAAGATCTTAATATCTCAACAGATGTGTACACGAGAGACTTATCCGGATGCACTGAGATAGACTGTGCACGACGTAGCACGAAGCAGCCTGTCAAGATTTGACTGAACAGATTTTCTAGCTTCCTAGATATTTTTCGCTCTGGCTGGACCCATTGAGCACCCCATTGAGCACTGTTATTGGTATGCTACTACAAGACGCCATACGTTATATATATGCATATATATAT
>QQSS02230936.1:0-10258 GCA_003687565.2 Craspedacusta sowerbii | reverse complement strand
GGCCCTCGCGGCCCAAAGGCAAAGTCCCTAAAAAATTTTGCGGCCCACCACGTCTAGCTCGCGGCCCTTCGCAGGGCAACTACCGAAAGAAATATCAAGCGACGCAAATGCGCCAGCATTAACTGCAGCTGCATACAAACGACATCCTTTTGATCAATTAAAAAAAAAAAATTCAAATAAGGCTCAAATCGACTTCTGCTTTTACTGATGGTTGATTAGCGATGAATGAAAACGTCGAAAGTCTCATTGAACTTCTCTTGATTTCAAGGAAAACTCCACCAGGACATGTGAGAAGGAGCGTCCTTGCCATAAACAAATCTAATATGGACACAAGCACAGAATTGAATGACTGAATGCATTGAATGAAAGCACAAGCACAGAATTGAACCATTGAATGAGTAGAAGGACCTACTTCATATACAATGAGGGACCAGGAAGTTGAAAGCAAATGTGCAAATTATATTTTGTCTATACATGATTATGGGCTCATGGACGTAGTTAAACCTTTAAACAATTTTGTACATAAAGAGGCAAAAAATACTTGGCAATATAAACAAATGGCCATTAACCTTTAACTGTTTCAACATACGACTCTAGGATAGCTGGTGAACAATGACAATGGAAGTTCAATTCAAGGCAATTTTTCAGAGTGCCATCACGATAGAAGCGTCACTGATGCTTGCAGAATGTCATTTGCATTCAAAGACAGCCACCGAGATGTATTAAAAAACAATAAATTTTATTGTGATAAACGCTTCATCATTTGCCAACAAAAAATGCAAATAAAAAACAGGCAAGAAACCTGTTTCCCAGACGCTATTTCAGAAGTAGATATTATGTATTTATAATATATATATATATTCATTTATTTATTTATTAACGAAGTGATTCGTATAAGCCAATGTATAACATGTCATTGCTAGGTGGCTAAGTTTTTATGTGCGAGGTCCAATATTTAATCATCATGCTTATGGTACAATGCTCAACTGAAAATCATCTTCATACATTTTTATACATTTAATTTTAGGGTTAATTAGGACCAAAGAAAGGTAACAGCATTACAATTTAGTTCTAACAGAATTACAGTTTGATTTATGTGTGGTTATTATCTTTGGTAAGACGGAATTTTTGCACAAAACCTCTTAATTAGAACCCTGCCCGAGAGGGATGCATCTCAGCATCAAACTTTATCAAGCTATCTACAAGTACTCATATGAAGAAACAAGTCAGCAGGCCTGTTAGCAGGCAGACAACCAATCCATGCTGGTAGCCACGAAGAAAGCCAGGTATGCTCGAAGCATGAAGGAAGACTCATGTATTCTGCTTGCAGGCCTAAAAGAAATTGTGTTTACAATGCAGAAACCAGGACATCTAACTTCACCATGTACATGTAAAATAAGCGCACTTACTTTTGCATTGCTTTTTCACCATTATGAACATCCAATGTGAGCCTACCACAATATTACAAAAATATAGAAGGGCAAGCTCTAACTATCATTATAGCACATCTCAAAGAATCACCTGAATTGATCAAAATTAATTAATCAGCATAAGACAGCATATGTGAAACAAATTACTGGTGCCTTGAAGTACCCAAAGTGCTCCACGCAGATGTCACAACTACACATTAAACATAGCAATTTAACTGCAATCAGCGACAAGCAATGTTTCCATAAAGCACACAAAACGTACCTCTAATTAAAAGAAATTTTTTAAGGAATCCTAACTATGTAGAAAAGTCTAGCAAAGGTTATATTAACATATGATCAAATCAAACAACAAATGCAGACAGGCAATTTAATTTGGCATATCACCTTTCAACTTCAGCCTGTAGTATGTTAGTTTTCGTTCGCAAGCATTCCAAATCATCTTCTAAACTTCTTTTTTCCAACATAACACCTACTTGAAAGGATACAAACTCATCAATCTGTATAATAAATGACTCTGTAAACAATCTTAAACCAACCCAGGTACAGAATATAGGAAACAACTATACTTTTGAATCGAGTAATGCTAACCAGTAGTATAGCCCACAAACTAGCTAAAAAAAAAACACAGTTAAACGAAGCTTTATAAGTTATAAAAGCCAGTTGATGGCTGTGCCCATATTACATACATGCATAAATCAACTGTAAAGACAGCAATTAAGCCAATGCTAAAGCAGTAAATGTATATTAAAGAATATTGCAGACAGGATTACTAACCTTGCATATCCTTGCAATAAGCATGCTTAAGTTGTTCACAAGCATCCTGGAAAGTCTGAGATAATGTGACTGCTACCATAATGGAGATAACGCCCTTTCAATCTTACCGATCCACTTTTGAATTTTCCCACTTCGACGTGGATTCGTCGTTCCTTTCCGCAAAGCGCTTTCATGAATTCGCTAATGTATGCAGTACAACAGGGGAACCAGATACATCTTTTATTAAACCAAATCACACAGCATCGCTGATCTCAAGTGAAGTCTTTTCTTTCTAGAAAATACTTTTCGCAAGCGAAGAAAGACTTGAATTATCTGAATTATCTAATGTGAAAAGTGAGGCACCTAATTAAACTAAACTCGACTATAAGAGGCGATGTGTATGTGAAGCGGGTTAAACGAGAGCCTAATGCTCAGTTACATAGAGTTTTCGCATGAACGAGTGCGCCTTCTTCGGACCCGATTACTTGAATCCATATGTGTTTAGCTAAATGTGATTCACACACAGTAACCCCCCTTGCAATGCGCGAAATAGAGAAATATGGCATCCAGCAACTTGCATTATCTTACGTGTGTGCGTATTCTTAACTCCCAAGTTAACGGGTCCCCTCGCTAAGTTTTCCTCGAAAATAAATCCAATCCCCGCTATTATTAAGGCCCCCGCTTATTTATAAGTGTAATTATAAAATAAAATAGTTATGTAATGCAAAAAGGTTGCATTACTAAGGTCTATCATGGGACTATATAGCCATGTCACTAACAAGCTCTGCGCCTTGGCTTTCAGGGTCCTAGTTGTGGAGGAAGAATCTTTTGAGGGCCTATAATGACATTAAAAAAATCCTTTTCATCCAAGTCCTCACTGCCGAATTCACAGCTGGACCCTGTAGTGGAAACTTCGTTCAATGCCGCCTCCGGCTATGGCAAGCCTCACACTGCCAACACAGAAAGGGAAGGGCCAATCTTCACCAACCACACTAGCCCAAGCCTCGGGTCAAAACTACCAGCCTGAAAATCATGGTCATCTAGAAGATGTTTAAGTCTTTTCTGAATGCCTTCCAGCAGAGTATCCACCATTGGCTTGCGAAAAGAGAGATGTGTTTTTGTCTCGATGCTTTTCAGGTTCAACATGGTGATGGATACCAAAGCGGCATGACAAAAAAATCTTCCGTTGATAAAAACGCTGAAACTCCAGCTTCAAAATCAAATTTCAGTTACACGGCACCTGAGTGTCCCAGAGAGTGTCCCAGATAGACCCTTGCCTTATGGGTACGGGTAGGTAGAGTACTGCATGCCTTTAAGTCCACAAGAACTAATGTCCCTGGCGTTATCTGCAACACCGATGAACAAGGAAGGGAGGTCCGATCAGCGGACTAGGCATTCCACAGCTTCGTCCTCATCACGGAACGCTCTGCCAAGATGGCGGCGACATCGGAAAACAATCTCACCATAATCGGGAATGCACTCGGCATCGAGAGAGCATCATTTCCCTGCAGCATGGATGATAACCTTGGACACTTTAGAAGCAATGCGATTCGAGCAGCTCAAATATCAAGCGAGGTTAGTCGCTTTTTTTGCCCTGCTTTTCTTGGTTGATCGTCCTTTACAACGTCGCTTTTTTGGTTTGCTGTTTGGTACATTTCTTGGTCTGTAAATATTTTCAGCCAATTTTCACTTGAATCACAGATTTTTGTTCTTACGTGGAGGCTATCTAAATATCAATTGTCTGCTTTTACATCAGACATCGCCACTTCGTTGAGATTTAAGTAAGGTAAAGGGTACTTGCTTGGTGCTGGCTTTTGGTCGATCCCTACATAGTAAAAAAGTTTTTTGACTCATGAATAAAGCCATTAATAAGTTTTCCTAAGGCTTAGTCCAAGCATTTGAACATAGCATGATTATGCATCATGCACATGCTACCTGGTGGATTTCCAATAAATGTGCCATCTTAATCAATTATTTCTACGCAGTTGAATCTGCTTGCCTTTCTTGGTAATATTTTAGCGACTATCAAATGTCAATAATTTTATTTATGAGTACGTTTAATTCTTTTAACTCATTGGTTTTGGTTAGCAACCTGTAATCTCTACAATTTTGCCTTGACATTTGTAATTTTCTTTCATTAACATGCGTAATCCTTGTTTGCATCGTTTTGCAGGCTTATGCAGAATAGCATCATAGAATGCAAGCATACATGCGAATCGTGGCATCTAGGTGCAGAAGTTTGAAGTGCAAAAAGTGGAGCGTCATTGCTGCAATGCAATAACCTTCTGGAGTTTATATTAAAAGTTGAGCTGGGACCACATCAAGCCTTATTTAACTCACAGCACCTCCATGCCTTGTCTGTACTTTCCAGTAATTTATTATGAAACTAATGGATTCGCTGTTATCCAAATTTAAGTTGAAGTTTTAATTTATAGGATAATGTAAATAATTCATCCCTCTGAAGGTCAGGTGAATTCTGTAGGCACCTGTGCCTAGATTTAGACACATTAATAAGATTGGACTGCCTCTCAGAGACACATATTACATCAAATCTCTATGCTGGAAGACGCAAATACCTATAGAACTTATTGTGCTTCTAATTTCATGTGATTTGCTTGCAAAGCAATAATTTTTAAAAGCCTATGGATGGTTGCTCATTATCATACTTGCAGCTACACATGAACATACTGGGCTTGAAATATTACGAATGTGTATGGAAGTGACTGTTGCAAATGTGGCATCTACCTGGATGCATAGCTGCAAGTTTGATATCAGAATTTTAACATCACTTGTTCATCATCATTCAACATCATTTTAACATCACTAGACCACTGTGTAAGTACATTTTTTTCACACCTTAATTCTAATCTCATAGGCTTTGTAATTTCAGGAATTTCGGCAATATTGTTATAATACTTTAGAAGAAATTTGCCTGTTCTACCTTCTTGATATGCGCATCAATATAAGAAATGTAAATGGTAGTGGCTGGTACTGATGTTGCACCCACTTGAATTTATAACTACATGTTTGTAGTTAGAATTTTTTGAGGCCATTTAATAAGCCCCTGTGCAGGGAAGTTCAGCAACATTAACATTCATTAATAATGTTGTTTCTGAGCATGCCATGAAAGTTTCTCAGATAAAGATTGTAGCACTTTGTGGCCTGTTGAACATTAGGCCTTTGAAATGTTGTCTGCTGTGAGATAAGGATGAGCCAGGGTAGCTGGTAGAAAATTTTAAATCTTTGTATCAGTTCTGTATCAAAGATTGACAAACAAGTTATAAAACTGTAATTAAAGCCTTGATTTCTTCGAATACAAGTTACATTGCTATTTTTGGGTGATTAAATCATACACTTGTAAATATCCGCATTCTTTATGTTCATAACCAAAAATAACTGTGCAACTCACTTGGTGCTTGGATGCAGTGTTTTTGCCACATAATTTGGCACCCTACATGAAATTGTTTCTAGCCTGTAATGGCTTTTGGTATCTTTTGTTTGCGCCGAGTTATTATTCAAAATTCTGCTTTGTGGTCGTAAGCGTGATAGTGATGTTAGCAGAAAAGTTCTTCTTCCAAACATCTTGTTCATAGTTGATACAAAGACGTTTTCCTAAATAAGTTTGAGTGCTAGTCTCGGTCGGCGTAATTCTTGACTTGGTTGTGATTAACTATTATTTTATTTAATGCGTGTCCTGTGCGGGGTTCCAGTTTGTTTAATTCTGCTCTCTTTGCGGGGCTTCCATTATACCTTATTTTGGTATGACCTATTTTTGCTAGGTACCATGTATTGTATAATTGGTTTAGCATGAAATCGTATATCATTTATCTTATATCATGTATCATTCAATCGTAAATCATTATGCTCGTCAAACATTTGGCAGGAATGTTCGCAAGTAAGATCGTAAGATCAAGGGTGTGGCCTCGGGGTCTTTGAGGCAAACGCCAAAGTATATGCATTCGATCAGCCTTGAGGCCGCAGCTCAAAAGCTGCAATGGGTCGCCTAGCGAACGGAGTGTGCTGTCTTCAGCCATGAGATATGTTATCGGGAACCGGTTGTTAAGTAGCCAGTGTGTGCACATGTCCGCGTCAGTTATTCCACGTACCTGGCTGCTTTTGTCTGCTCAGCTCGCATCACTGACTTCGGAACATTTTCGACGGAGTAAAAAGCAGGGCCAATGAAGTAGGCCATTATGTTGTGAAAAGCGATAAAACAGACATAACAACTCTAGCACTGGCTAGTTACTTCTTAGATGCCAGGTCTCAGAACGGGCGTCATTTATCTGGTAGTAATATGAGAGCAGCTTCGAACTTCGTCGTTGATATCGGCCTAGAGGAGCTACTAAAAAAGCTGCCATGTCTTGATGAACTGTCAGCATCCTAGCCAAAGTAAGATATGAGACCTTCGCAAATGATCCAATAATTTGGTGGTCTGCATTTCTAGCCAATGCCCTGTGAGCTTGGCATGCACTCTCCTAAAGATGCCAGCTGTTGCCGCCAATGTTGAAAGAGGTAGCATATCGTACAGTAGTTAGAAGCGAAAGCCACGTAACAGGACACTAAAGCAACCTAAGTGTCGGCAGTAGACTACAACCTCAATGCAACGTGCAATCAAGGGCAATGGCTGCAGTGTTGAAACGAAATCTGTGCATTTGCCCCTACCGTGCTGTAGCGAGTATTTTTATAGTGTATGTGATAGATATATCTTCGCGGATAGGTTGAAAACGTCAATGTCATCATTGAAAATATCGGCCCCCGTGATGAATCAGCAATCTGAATGGGAGTTCCACGTTTACTGCTGATTTCTTCGTAGTGGAGGCAGCTCTAATTGTGATGCTCCATGTACATTTAAACTCCGATGATACGAGCTGTTCAGTTGACGTTGCAGGTGCCGACTTCATCCTGATATGCGTGATTGGCCCGCCGTGAGGCTGCTACGAGAGAATTCCAGAAACGCAAGACTTGGTATCTGCCATTCTGTAGCCACCATGCACTTTGCATGCGTGTAGGGCATTGCAGATGGTGTCACTATTGTTGTGCCACTGGGACAGAATCATTCACACTGCGTCAGGTACTGATGACAAGAGTTTTAGGACTGCAGTACAGATGACTAGTGAGAAGTGGCAAAGTTCCAAGTCCGCTAGAGTCCATCCGTTCTGGGTTTTCTGAAGTGCTCGTGTGGGCATGAAATTTTTGGCATAGCATGTTGAGCCTGTATTGTTAATTTAAGTACACCACTTGCAACGATGGAATGACTGCATTGTGTTTTGCAGCGTTTCGAAGCTGTTTCTTCGGCTTGACCATTGAGCTACTTGTTAAGTAGGATGTTAAGGGTTAATAGATTGTGTGGCGTATGCTTGCTCTGCTTTGTTTATTCTTGTGTTTTTTCATAATTTGAATTTTTTTGCGTGCGGGTGCTTATAGTGTTTTGAGACCATGTTTAAAATAAAGTGTTAAGCTGCAGACATGCAAGTATTTCTAGAACTAAACCACTGAACTGACGTGTTTCTATAACTGAAGTGTTTCTATAACTTAAGTCCGTGCTTATAGTAAAGTATTAAGCAGCAGACATGCAAGTATTTCTATAACTAAGGCACTGAACTGAAGTGTTTCTAAAACTTAAGCCCGTGTTTGAAGTTAAGTGTTGAGCAGCAGACATGCAAGTATTTCTTTAACTTAAGCGCTGAATTACTTGTCAAATTATATTAGTTTTTTTGGACTGACAGTCGTGTGATGTATTTATTTTTAAGCAAGTTTTTGTGGTAATAACTGCTTAACTATTACGACAGTATTTCTTTAACTTGTTGCTTTTTTTATGGATCGGACTTGCTTCAATTTTGACTGTTGTTACTATGCAGTAGTGTGACAATGCATATTACGCTCGTGCTCACTCGTTATATGTACTTTTAGGTGACCAATGCAATGAGGAATAGTGCTGCATGTATGGAGGGGAACGAATCTGCGTTAGCTTAGGAAGATTCACGATGTTGATCGATGCTAGCTGAGTAGCTCGTTCATGGAAGTTAAGGCGCGTTGACGTATGTTAGTGCTTTCGAGGGTTGACCTGCCGGGAGAACGGCCGTTGTTTGCCTGTGGCCCTAAAATTACCGATCGTCAACGAAGCCTTAGCGCTGACGTAAGCGAAAAATCCGTTTATAACTATACTTGCCTAAGTAAATTGAAGTCAACATGTCGTACGCGATGGCTCGTTACTCCCGTGATGTCCTGGGTGGGAAAAAAAGTTGTAAATGCTTCCGAGACATTGTGTAAAAGCTTCAGCTATGATTTAAAGTCAAGGCCTGAATTCCGGTCTGCCTACTTGTAAATTATGCAGTATTAGCGTGTGTCACTGTCATCACGATCCTTAAGTTATTTTACCACCTTTGTTTGGAAACCTGCGTTATTTTACCATGTTTGCCAAGTATTATAAACTTAGTTGCTGCGTTCATGCAGTTTGAAAAAACACTGGTTGAAGAAAGTATTTCATTTGAGGATACACGCCGGGTGCAAGGAGCAATAACAACAACAGCAAAAACGAAAGAATCTTCTCTGTAAGATACATAAATTAAAACTTGTCTTGTTGTTACCGCAATAGCGAAAGAGCATTTTTTTTCAGAAGGATATCTTTCATTGATGCACACCAGATGTTCGTAGTAGAAAAGGCAGGAAGACAGGACTCTGGATAGAGAAGACCGAAGGGGAAAACAGCCACGCTATTTTGATTGGCAACCCGGCTTGGCGAATCCCCTTACAGACCCGGGGCATTTTTCTTCTCAATGCTTCATGTCTTTGAGGGCATGTCTTTGTCAATACATGTCAAGAGTTTGTCAATCCTTGGTCTATCCTCCTTAGAAGGACCATTTGCTATGCTGCTTCTTTGTCCGGTAGGATTTTCTTCAAAAGTAGGATGTCTCTTGGTGACAGTCATTTGGATAGCTTCATCTGGGCTGAAGTTCTTGGCATCGACCAGTCTTCGGAGCCTCCCTTCAGCAGCACGTATCCAACACCTTGAGAGGATCACTCACCACCTGACGAATGCCTACATTCTGTACAAGTGGCTATCGATGGAATGCGCATCCGTTGTATGGGTCTGCGTCTCGAAACTCATTCTCGTTTGAAAGGAGAAATTTCGAGAAATGTCGAGAAATTTCGAGAAATTTTGAAAAATTTCTTGTCTCGGTGGATCGAGACCGATGTTATTCTCGTCTCGAAACTTCTTGCTTGTTTCGAGGCGGTCCTTCTTCTCGTCTCAAAACTTTCAAAACTCAGAAGGTTTCGAGACGCAGACCCTTAATCCCTTGATACTCCTAGCTCATCGACAATAAAGCAAGTTTAGTTGGAGGAACTCAGTGACTGGGCATTTGAAATATTAAATGAACCAGTAATAAAAGATGGTGATTTAGAGAAATGTAGGTAATGGGGGAAATGTCTGGAGATGAGGATCAAGATTTAATAAGTATATTTGTTGTTACTCTTGCTTTAAAATTTGGTGTGGTCTAGAGCACCGAATACCGCACAGTGAGGCTCATGTCACACGAGCACATTTAGTTTGAAATCGCCCAAGTTAGTACTTCCCAAACGTTGCAACATTTTTCCATGCTATTTTTTTGCCAAAAACTAAACGTATTTGTGCCGTGTTTGTGGGCCTTCTTTTTTACGTTACGCGTGCATCGTATTTTTAAAATACGTTCGACCTCAAAAGAAGCTCTGTGAAGTTTTGAATTTAAGATGTGCAAATACAAGCAGCTTGTGTATGATCATTTCACCCCGATTAGTGCGTAAACACTGCACGCCGTTTTTGAAGTTTCGAGGAGTTTGTTAATACATTGACGCACAAATCGGACTAAGCTAGGTATCGATAGAATGTGAAAACTTATTAGATATTTGAGTGAAATAGATTGCAAGAGTATATAGTTATAAGACTATATAAGTAGTTGAATCATCATAAGAGTATATAGTTGCAAGAGTATGTAAGAGTATTAAGAGTCTAAGAGTATGAGAGTATATATACTCTTAGATTCTTATACTCTTACATGCTGTTGCAACTATATACTATATGTACATAAGTATATATA